>JANTCA010025074.1:0-22867 GCA_024741275.1 Chironex yamaguchii
GCGTTAGACATTGTATTTACTCCTACAAAACTATTCTGACTGTCTTAGTGATCTTGTAGTTAATTCAGTTAATTGCGACTGTCCCAGTGTCCTTCCTGTAATTTGCTTATTTTTGTTACTGCCTACGTTACTGCAAGTGCTGTTTCACTTGCTTTGGCATAGATTACACGTTTTGTGATGCAATCTGCTTACTTACAACATGCAGGACATTGCAGTTATTGACCATCTTACTTGAAGAAACCATTGGACACAATTTTAGTACGATTTTATACAAAAGGTTTATCTCTTTAAGAGAATAGACTGCCTTTGAAATCGAAAGTTAAATTTTTAATATGTGACTGCAAAGGAGGATTCAAATTTCATTTTTTAAAATAAAACCCATAGATATTATACTTGATTTCCATTTTTGGAAGTATAATCATAAATGAAACGATTTGCTCGAATTTTTATCCGCGTTTTTTGCATGTTTTTTAGCAATTGCTAGTTTTTCGGATTAAAGCGTAAGTCGTAGTAATTTTTTTCTCAATTTGTATGTGTTGATTTAATGTTCAAAATGGCACAACTTACCATTTTGAAATGCAGAAGTTACACCCGCTCGGGTGGCCGAGTGCATCCCAGTAGATAGAGAATAAGCAGTAGATTATAATTCCAACATGGGAAGTTGTTAAAATAATTATACCACATTATTGGCAAAATTGAAAATTCAAGTCGAATATGGCTGCTTCCACGAGAACATCAAAGAGGCGGATTTGTGACATGGAATATTGTTAATCATTGTTAAAAATTGCCGAGTACAATTATTTTTGAAAGGGCTCTTGTACAACAACGTCCCCGAGAATTGACTATCCGAATGTAACTAGTCTTGGGGAGGAGGTGGGTCAGGGGGAACAATCTTGCCTTATGTGCTATTCGGTTTGTTGAGTTTTCAGAGAGCATCTAAAAGCGAAGAATAAAGAATCAAGAAGAAAGAACACAAGGTAAAAAGAATCAAGTTTGAAAGGAAACCGATCCTTAATTTTTACCATGCAAACAATTTAATCTATGATTCGCAACACAACAAATTTTAAGTTTAAGTCAGTCTCAAGTCTTCATTTCAAAATATCCCATCTTCACTACCTCAACAGTATTATATTGTAACATTTTGGTTTGTAATCTACAACAACGAATTGACCGTAAAAAGTAGAGTATTGTGAGTTTTGACGCAAGGATTTTGTTAACCCTCTAAACGTGCTATTACTAAGAATGATGTTGAATTAAGGAAAGACGCGATTTCTTCTGATGAAAGAGTGTTGTTGACACCTACTTAAGTAAACCGCAATCGGCTTAAGTCAGAAAGAGTTTCAATTTGACTCTGGTTTTTAAAAACTTCGAATTTTCTTGATATATGCGAGAATGCCCAAACCCTTGCCCTTATCGTAGTTCGTTCTTTACGATTCTTTCTTCCCATTCTAAACCATTTAAGATTTTGGCCCACAGTTTGAGCGTTAAGGTCTAACGTGTACAGGCGTGTTGTTGTGTAACATATCTAAGTTTTAACACGGAGGTAAAAGACAAACCGCAGACTAAGAGCGTTGGCTGGTTTCTCTAGATCTTTGTTAACAAAGAAGCTACATACCAACTTCAAGTGACAAGAGATCTGGTGGCAGAGTCTGCTATCTAATACATGATTTAGCATTAAATACGTTGAAGCCACGTCGAATTGGTGTAGTAATTACATTCAAAAAAAATTCAACATGCTAGAAGAAAGCGTGGCCTCTACTAGATTCATAAACCCTGCTATATCGTGTGAGTTGCGATAGTGTTACTAAGCATGTCCCCTACAAAGGAATCCAATTCTCATAAATATATGGAGATGCAACATCGTATACTAAAGTAACTAAACAAACAAAGTGTGTTCTATTATACGCATAGATAACACTGCTAATCGATATCGTGATCATGAAGGTAGAGATGCTTGTATTGTGCTCATAATCCACATGTCTTTACATATAAATGTAATCAGTTTAGATATCAGTGTAGTCAGTGGCATGAGAAACACCAAGGACGACGTAACTAGAGAACGTCATTTGTCACATACTTGACGCTAAAGATATTTCTGACTTCGGCTCTGGATGCCGAGAGGGGGCATCAGAAGCGAAGGGTGCTGAAAAACACGAGGGGAAGAGCTAGGAGAAAAGAAAGACAGAGGACGAAAGTGAGGGCGAGTACAAAAGGAAAACAGAGAATAAAAGTGAGGCTGAGGACGAAAGTGAGGTCGGAGAAGAGAGGGATTCCAACGACGAGAGGGAAATCGACGGAGGCCAATGGCAAGATCACGGACATAAAAAAATGTTATTTATAACAGCTCTCTGGGTAAGATGGAGGCCGGAGAGCGAAGACGAAGAGAGCCGAAAGAAGCCATGATAAGGAAGGTTAATTTCAGTGGATGTAGATGAAAACAACCTAGCAAACACGAATGGACGAGAGGCTGTGCCTTATAGTACGAAAGGATGTAAGGGAAGATGATATGGTCATCATTTCAAGCAGATTTCATGCTATAGTATAGTCTTAGCTTACGTAAACGCTTTCGTATTAGTTCAAGGATATACGCGTTCATTTTTCCACACGAAATACATAGGTAGGCATTTATACTTAACGATGTGCCTTTGAGTAAACGTTGTTTAGCTCGGGGTATAATTCTTACTGCTGTGTTAACCCTGTGTTTTTCTGGCGGCAATAGAACACGAAAGAGCAAAGCGAAACAACAAAATAAACAAAGAAAATTATTCTTCATACCAAACCAAAACACCTTTTATTATTAGTGTCTTTAACAAGACAACGGATCTGATTGTAACTTCAGTTGTCTAATTAAAATTAATATGTCAACACTAAGCATATTTTACTTATATTTTGAGCAAGCACAGTCTCTTGAACAAAAAATTACAACAGTTTTTGCCGACAAAAGAATTTGTTTCTCTTAGCATTTTCTCATTTATTTACTCATAAAGATTCCGGGGAACAATTACTTTTACTGTACCTCATGCTTCATAGTATAAAAAGATGAGAGTTCCATGCGCTTTAAAATTGTCTCGCACCTAGCTGATATGGATATACAGTAAAGAGGTGCTAATTACTGAGCGTCATATGCAGAGATATAATGTGATTAATGGAGGTTTTACAGTTACAACGCGCATGTTTTAGTTTTCACAAGAGGTACGTAAATATCTTGATTATGGTCAAAAGAGTGATAAACGTATTCATGGTAAACATTTGCTAATATGACTATGATGTTCTCTAGAATTAATCAATATCTATAATACTATAATTGCTCCCCAACAGCTTTATGTGTAAATATTCTAAGTATTTTCCACAGCCACAGGCAACATACCTCAGTGTTTAATGGAACAATTACAGAAATATACATCTTTTTAATTTTCGCTGCGCTGGATAATTATTTGAAATTAAAATATCATATTTTGGAAGATCACAATTGACTTCTTTCTTATTTTTATTTGGTTACCAGGTGTACAATAGTACAAAAGTGTACAAACAATACAATCTCAAAGTAGATAAATGTATCTATATATATAGTTACTCATAACTACACTTGTCAACAAAAATTATTCCAAGAAGACTAATGTTGAAACGTTTTAATTGCCTAGTGTTTTTATGAGTGACTAAATAATTCTTATACTCTTAGAGTGAATGGGCTTATAAATAATTATACATAGATAGAAGTACATATGATTATATGTATACATATGTTATACATATGTATATATATAGATAGATAGATAGATAGATAGATAGATAGATAGATATGATTCCCTTTCCCCTTTCCCACCGCTGGATTTCGTCTCGTAATAACAAGAACTTTGAAAGTCCTTCACCAAACCTTTGTGCCGCGATGGCACGGAGGTTTGAGTGTTGGCTTTTCAGTCGGAGAATTACCAGTTCGAGCCCGGTCGGCTCCCACTTAGTGCAGCTATTGTGGTAATGCTCCACTCTCTGACAAATATATGAAAAGCACTGTGTCTGTTGAGATACTATGTATATATATATATATGAAACTGATGAAAGCTTAAGTCGAAACACAGGAAAAAAATTAATGAATTTTCTCTTACCCACCGCTGGGTACGTAATGTAAAGTATAGCCATCATGAGCTAAACCATCGTCGCGGATAACGTAAAGAGCTTGCAGCAGTACAAACTACCAAGCAATAATACTGATAGGAGCAAACATTGAGTTCTGATCTGATCGTTTTCATCCTTTTTAACGTTATATCTTGTTTGTATCCTTGTTTATATCCTTGTTTATATCCTTTTTATATACCCAATACATTTTTACAAATATATGTGTAAAGTACTACCCCCTGATATTTTTAATTTCTGGAGATCATCTCCCCTCTATTTTTGGAGTCTACTGTTTCCATTACTTTGTATTAAGGTACAGTGCTTATTGGAGGGCTCCCTTATTCAATGGAGATGCTTAATGTAATTTAGTTAACTCACTTAGTTTAAATGCGGCACTGCAATTATTATTTATTATTTATTATCACAGTGTGACTTAACTTTTTGTAGCTATATTTTTTACAAACATACATTACCAACAGTTTTTCACTGTCAATCGTGTTAGAAATTTCTCCGGTGTGTCTTTCTCTGTTCCAGTATTGATGATAATTCAGCTTTTTTCGGTTTGGTTAACCTTTAGTTCCATTTATGAATTTGTTATGGCTGTGGTTGACGTGTTATTTTCCTCTTATATTTCACAATTTGAACAAGTGTCAAGGTCGTGAACAAATAAGAGGCTCCATGAAGCCCTTAGAGTTAAATTTTTCCGAACTTGTGTAACATTAGCGTTGAGCTTCCTTTGCTGTAGAACTTAATCATTAAAGGTTAGGTTAAGGAAAATTTTGGTAAGTTACTTTTTGCATATGGTTCATTTGCTCCTTAAACTTGAATAAAAAAATATACTTGACTGTTATTTACGGAAATATAATGTTTCTGGTGATACAAACTTGCAAATCGCTTGGAAAATTTAAATCAATGAGGATCAACTCATAAGCATTCTTTCATTCAACATTTTCCAAAGAAGAAAATGTCAGAAATTAATGCAAAAACGAAACTACAACAATTGATCACGAGAACCATTATTTGAAGAGTCCGAGAAAATAGAGGAATTCTTTCTGATTTATTTATTATCCAATCTTGTATGGAAAAGCACCATTGTTCTGTGGTGTCCACCTGTCTCTCAAGTTATGTTCTGCGGTATATTTTTAGTCCATGATAATAAAATTGATCAATATCAAAGTTAACTGTCTCATTTTTCTTCTTGATTACCAAAACCGTCTCATCTTTGTTAATTCTTTACCGGCTTAGTGACCCTCGTTGGCTGGCCATTCATCTATGGCTGGTTCTCGGTGACGGGATTATGACAACATCATGAGGAGTAAAACTGGTAACATGTGCCACATGTAAACAATTGTAGTTTTAGCTTTGAACAGGTGACCATCTATTGATCTGAGTGTCTCACAAGACGACGAGTTAGTTATACAAACTTGCTACAAAAGGAGTTCCGATTACAATAAGGCTCCATATTCCTCCACGTCTTCTGTACCATATCTGTAATGTTACAACAAATATTGAGGTGCCCCTCACCCGAGAAAGACAAACAAAAACCATAAACTCGCTGTTAAGAACCGCTTTAAATGGGAAGAAGAGACGTGACTAGTAAGAGAAATCTGCCGGGGGCTTGCGGACCTCAAAAGCTTAGCGTAGCGCATAACGGGTATCTCCTGGACCAATTTTTTGCATTTTTGTCTGGGGGTACACGGCATCCTCCCCTGAATATGCCTCTGATTAAAGTTGCATAAGATGTTTCATTACTATTGAATGAGCAATCTATTTTACTTCAATAGAAAGCTAAACGTTTATTTCTAACACTGTTTCGCTCAATCCTTATTACTGTGAAGTCTATTAGAGCGTTTCCTACGTTTGACGTAATTTTTACAGGGAAAACCTTTGAATTTACAACTGACATCATCATAACGTGACGAGGATTAAGGGACGTTTTGGGCATCTTTGTCATTTGCTGTTTATGGTTAATTCCTTTGTTTCCCTATAAAAATGACATACGTAAGTCTGCTCTGTACATAATAATTCCTGCAACAATACAGAATAATCAAGAAAAAACTTACACTTTTACATAGTTGATGAACGTACTCAAACAAGGCCTACAAACCCTTCTGTCAAATAAAAACGTGTTCAACAGACACTAAAGATGATCTCAATCGATTTACTATGAATGAAATCTTTCCGCTTTTTGATGACTTGCAAAGCATTACAATCCAGAGTGGTAGCGTTTTACTGTCTTATGATGTAAATTTAAAAATTACTAATGTGCCTCTTGAAGAGACAATTCACATACTGGCCAACAAAGCTTTTAAAAATAACTGGTTTAAATCTTACTAGAGCAGACTTCTAAAAGGAGCAAGTAATAAACAACTGCTTCAACAAATTGATGGAGTGGCTATGGGTTCCCCTTTTCATGCATCACGTTGAAGAAATGCTCCACCATCAAAGCAAACTTCCAAAGTACTAACGGAGGTATGTAGATAACCTCTTCGCAATAATGCGTAACAGAGAGACTTCTGAACATTTCCTCCACACCTTTAACCACTGCCACACCTCAGTTACCTTTATTACGGAAATTGAGAAAGCTACCTTTTCCCTGGTATCAAACTACTTAATTGTAATTCCAAAATTGAAACCAATTTGCATGTCAGACGTACAAACACTAGCCTTATTTTGCATTACCAAAGTCATGTTGAGGAGTCGTATAAGAAGGATCTAATAGCCACTATGTTAGAACGAGGATACCACATCTCTAGCAGTTGGCTACATTTTACTGAAGTGTGTTAGTGGCTTCGAGATGTGTTCTTTATGCTTAAATACCCATCCCATATGACTGACATAACCATCAAACGATTCATCGAGTTAAAATGTTCTGACCAAACACCCACCTCATTGTCCCAAAACAAAACAAAATCTTTTAGGCCACTTGTCTTTTAAAGACCAATTTTCAGTACATTTTGTTAAGCAGAAGCTAAGTAGACTAAGTGCAAAAGTAACTATCATTATACCAAAATATACTCAGTGTTTTCCAGTCGTAAAGTTAACGAAGATCTTAAGGTTAAGCCCTCCTTGGTGAATCAACAATATGTGGTATATGCGTTTAATTGTAACCTGTGCGGGGTATGCTGGCTATACTCCTGGGGCCCTTCATGAGCGCGTGGATGAACACAAAAGAAGTCATCATTAATTTTTTTTTTTTGGGGGGGGGGGGTATAAACAGTTTTGCCCTGCAAAATTTTTTCCTGTAAAACAAGTATTTAAGTACTGCACATATATTACATAAGTACACATATTATTTTCAAAAAAGCAGCGCAAACCAACAATCGCCATAAATAAGTCAATAATGAGTCGGATAATGATTCTACTTTCACACTAATTTACTCAATTGAAATTGTTCTCATTTTTTCTTTCATGCCATACTTTTAACACTTTATCAAACGGGATAGTGTCTGTTACAAAATATTTTGTGAAGCTTGATTTCGGATGTCTTTTGCCCGCGAGAACTACTAATTCCTTCAGCTTTGCCCTGAGAAATGCTGTTTTTTAAGATTCGAGGGTGAAACACCCTCAAATCCCCCAATAGTTACGTCCCTGGAAATCATTCTCCATTTACAAACATTATGTAAACTCGCATAATGATAAAGTTCTGCAAAGTTTTATAATATTTTGGTGTTCTAGCCAAATATACTGTCAATTCGATTTTTTAGTAAAGAAAGGCTGCTCATACGAATGCAAAAACCAACACTCAACGTGCAAAGTTACTCAATCGGCGCAAAGTTGTTTGTTCAGATTTATTGTACTAAAAGATTTTTTTAAAAGTTAGTCTCGTATTGTTTTATAATTGTATCGTTGTATAAGTATAATTTGTCATTATTTTTGACATGTCTTTACCCAAACAAGACTTTCAATCAAGATAACTTTGATATCATACAAATGGCTGTAATGGAACCAAATCGTGATGCATATAAAATTTATCGGGGAGCAAAACAGAACATTTATGCACATCATTACAAAGTACCAACGCATGTTTTATACAGTCATGTCACTCATGAAGACCATTAGACAAGAAACTGTGTTGATCCATATCTCCTTGCCCATCTCACTCCTTCGTGCATACGTTTTTGCCTACTAGTATCAATAGCTCATGTAATGCCGGGGACACGAAATTGTTTGTCAATTAGTAGATGTCTTGACTTTTTACAGAAATCGTTTCTCAGTGCGTAATAAACGTGTTTCCTAGTCAGCAGCCAATGTTATTGACATTTTTAGATTTGTAATCGCGACTCCATGGAACGTGGTGTCAAACATTCAAACGGAGACTTGCAAACATCACAAATATGTAAACCATTAGTACTTTACTAAATTTTCTGTAAATATACTCTGGTCTTTCTGACTGATAGTACCGATCGGTGGGAAATACCAATTACACTAAACAGTGATTTGTTTGATCTAAGGAAAAAACAGATTTTATAAGACCAGCGTAATATCTGTATAAAACAGCCGAAACTCGCCTGAAAAGAAGCTTAACAAAAGCCCGGAACATATTAATGACACCCCCATTTAAACACACGATTAAATTTTAGTAATTACTTAATCAGTGCAAGTGATGATGGGATGTACTTAAAAGCATCGAGGAAGTGGCATTGTTTACACAAGACAAGTTTGTGGTTACCATAGTGATCGTCTACCATATTAGCTCTAAAGTGGGACGAACGAAACGAAGGTGTAAAGGAGTGTGATGGGGTAGATGTTTACATTCATAATAATTTATCATGCCGCACCCTACTGGTGAACAATATGTAGAAACTAAGGTCAATAAATCTGTACAACGCCTGATTGCCTCAGAAATCAATTGTTACACAGTGTTACCTCGTTGTGTGAACAACAGAAGTAAAGTTATAATAGACAATAAAAAACTTATTCAAGCCTTTCAAATAAATTTTATGAATTTGATTGAGTTGTTTTGAGAATTTCATGGACCACGTTCTCGAAACTGGAAATTTTCAACCCCGTATATCCCCGTTGGCTGTGCTAATTGTCAAGGTAACCGTTTAGTCCTCAGATATTCACTCGTGAAAAAACACAGGGGCCGCCCCCTCACAATTTCAGACACCAAACTTGTGCCCCCAGAGAAAAATTATATTTCCCAATTTTTTTTCGATGTTTGATTATTTGGAAATTTTGATTAACACCTGGATTAACGGCTAATGCTAACAATGCAAAAGATACAAAGAATCCAGATGGGAAAGTAAAGGAGCATTGTCCCAACCTGAAAGGAATACATGAGCGGTAGGCTAAGGTAATTTTGGTTTTATCAAAGAGTCTTTAGACAAATTCAATATATCACCAGATGGTCTTGTGCCTCAATTATTCTATGGGCCTAGTGTGATGTGAAAAATACTCCATTTCTTGCTTTCTGTAATAGCTTGAAAAACATTAACAATCTGTGAACAAAAACAACGGAAAGAATGAGATACATTATAATTAGCTTACCTTTTGTATATAAGCATAGAATGGAGATTTTATTCGGTTGTCATGATTATGGAAATAAAGGACTAGTTTCTCGAGGCCACCTTCATCACAATCTTTTGACTTGGTTAATAATTTGAAAGTAACATATACAAATTGAAGGGGATTGGAAGGGTGTGACAAATGAGTAAAGGACGTGTCACCAAGAAATTTTCGCGTGTGGTGCTTGTGCCCCCCGTCAAGAATCTCTCGCCAGCTCCATGCTTGTCCACATTTTTTCAAATTGTGAATGTATCCTGTAGCCCTCTCCCCCAAAACAATGCTGATTTTTTTTAGAAACGTGTGGACATTGTTTTGGGTGGGAACGGCTGAAGCACAGGGTTTTATGATCGGGGTCGAATGACTAATAGGCATTCGACTTTTCCAGTTGAATTGTTTAACCCAGTAGGGAAGGAGTCAGATTTGTAGTCGTGAGATCGGGGTTCGATGCCCCGGTAGTCATAATCGTACCTTTACTTCTGTTCTTAACATAAGGCACCCTGTCGACGTCTATATGGAATAGTGAGGCAAAGTCCACGGGAAAAGACGTTTGCTGTCTAACAGGGTTTTTTCCAAGGTAAACGTTTCTGCTTATAAAACTGATAGAACGAGGCTTCATTTCTTCTTGCTGCGTTTTTCTCACTAAATGTAATTTTTCCTGCATAAATAGTGAGTCTGAAAACACTAAAGGTTGAAAAAGTACCGTCTTAGCTGAAAGCTGAAGAATGCAAACTGTAATCTTGTTTGGAAGTAAATAAATCTGCCTTGGGAGCTTTGCGCAGAACGCATGGGATTATTAATGAACTGGCAGTCATTCTCGTCATAACTAATTTGGATTTTTTGTTCATTGACGACGTGCAATTGAGGCACTTCATAACATTTGTGTTCTGTCGTAGCTGGTATTTGTGTTATAAAAGTATCATGAAATTCAAGCAATCATAACAGAAAGAAAAGGACTGAAACATCAATGAGCAATGAGCACGTTTTTAACAAAGGAGTCTGGCTTTTGTGTCCCGTATTGAGAGTAACACCTCTATAGCCTTAAGATTTGGTCTCTTTGTAAACACTTCACAATGAAACCAGGTTGATACGGCTCTTTTATCGGTAGATCGGGTGATAATTGTACCAGTGATTACAACAGGCTTTATTAAACACAAAAGAAAGCAATGATATTATTTTGGTGTAAGGTCCTTCTGTTATTGTGTTCTTAACTATTGAATTAGTCAATGTTGGAAGTCAAGTAACTGGGATTTGCGCTGAAACTCTCCGCCATTCACTGCTCACAGTCAAGACAAAATGTGAAGGCGGAGCAGTTGCGGCAAACTTCACTCAAATCATCGTGAGGGTGAGAGGGCCGAATGGCTATCATGTCACGGACGTGTAAATCAAGGAATTTCACAGATAGCGGAATGAACAAATCGATGGAACAGGCCGCATTTGTTAAGAAGACGGTAGTAAACCTTCTATTCAGTGCGAAAAATTCTCACTGGGTCTTTCTTGGCGTTGATGAAGTAACTTGACCCTTTTCTTCTTCTACTCCATGTGATACTTCAGAGCCTGATAGTGGCATCTCTGTCAATTGCCAATCTTCTTTGCACCAAAGAGGAAGAGTGGCTCAAATGACTGCCCTTGTACTTTTAAACCTGCTTATTACAGAAGGTTTATTGATGATTGTTTTCTTTTCCGTTCAAAAGACCATGTCATTTCATTTTTCAACTACCTTAACTCCAAACACAGAAACATAACTTTCACTTATCGACAAGAAAGTAACTACTAACTAGCTTTTCTGGGCATCCTTCTACAACGCACATATAATTGTTTAAACACTTCTGTCTACCATAAATCCACCTTGACTGGACTACTAATTTTAACAGTTTCAGACGATTTTCATACAAAAAGGGTCTAATTAACTATTTGCTATTCCGTTACTTTAATAGCTGTTCCAGTTACGACAATTTTCGTTTAGAATTTGAAAAACTATGTGCACCATTATGTTCCAACAGTTATCCCCTGTGGCTCATAGATTTTTCTATTCGTTTATTCCTCGCTAGAGTGCGCTCTCCAGTAAATGTATATATAGTACTGCTCCCAAACTGGTTTTGTACTATTCTTTACCATTCACAGGTCAACATTCGTATCCGTGGTCAACTTACTAGACTTTGAGACAACAGCTTTCTAAAAATCGCCGTTCGCTTTGTTTTACGACCAGTTTGTCGTACCAAGACTTCCTTCCCTTTTAAAGACATAATGCCTGAATATATGTGGTCTATCAATTTACGTGTAAGATCTGCAACGCTTTTTATATTGGCTACACTAAGCACCACTTGCTTGTCCGAGCCTCAGGACATTTGGGAATTTCTGCCTTTACAGGGAAAATGTCTCTCTTTCTCCAGTACATTGGAATATTTGATTTTTTAAGATCATCATGGCTCCATCAACGATTTCAGTGTGATATCTTCATCCCCATACGACAGAATGAGAGGAGGGGAGATAGGATGCGGCAACAGACAGGATCTATCACACATAGTCAACGATGATGTTAATGATGATTATGTTGATAATACTAATGATGATGAGAATAATAGTAATAGCAATAATAATGATAATAATGTTGGTGGTGACGAGAGTTGTGATGGTGATAGTTGTGATTATGATAATAATGAAGATTATAATGCCAAGGATTATGATAATGATAAGATGATTTTGATGATGTTAAATGTGATGACGATAAATATCAGTCTAACTCAAAATGTATAAGAATACAAAGATATCTTCTATTTACTTTGATAAAGGTCAAAAAATTGACTTGACATATGGCCGTTAACTGAAGCAGTTGTGGCACGTCCCTCACGAATCCCCGCCATTGGGCCGGGTTTTGCGCCATCTGTCGTGCGACTTCGATGGAGTCTTACCGGTTGGTGGCCATCAGATGGCCAATTTTCAAGTCCTCCGTTATTTGACGAGACCAGGACATTCGGAAGGTGTTCGCCGCTCATCCACGATAGGTACCCGAATCAGCGTAAACGTCTCTTTCAGATGGCGACCTTGATGGGGGGCTGCCCGCAGCACTGTGTCCGAATGGAATCGTTAGAAATATGGTCTCTTAAACTGACATTAAGAATCGTCCTCAAACACTTCTACTGGAGTACTTCCAGACGACGCATATCGGTGGCAGTATAGGACCATGCCTCAGCGCCCTATAGCAGTACCAGAACAATGGCACTGTTGTAGACTTACACTTTTGTGAGCGTCGATATCTTGGTCCTCCCTAGAGATGTCTACGAAGGCGGGCAAAATGGGCACTGGCCTTTCCAATTCGAGCTATGATTTCATCGGAGCAGGCCACTGCATCACTGAAGGTGGACCCTAAGTAGACAAATTTGTCCACTTGCTTGAGTAAATTTCTGTTGAGTCTAAGCATCATAGGGCAACTAGCGTGGAATTTCGTTTTCTTCCCGCTTATTTTGAGCCCCAGCAGTGCCGCGTGGCGGTCTAAATTGTCGTTGAATGTTTGAGTGTCCATTTCATTTTCTCCCATCATCAGTGTACCCATGGTCAGTTGCCTTGAGGTTATCGGCAAGCACGACGCCGTTTATGCCTCTGACGGCTTTAGCCATAATCCAGACAAACCATACAAAAACAGTAACGTTTATAAAAGTTAAAACAATCTATTATAAACTTTTCTGTTTATGCTGAATGTTTCTCATTTTCATGCAATTTCACATGTGATGCTCAAAGTGCTAGATGAATAATCCCCTCCAAGGTCATGTTACTTCGAGTGAAATTGATTAATAGTTTAAGATTGCTAAAAGACTGCTCTACAAACACAACTCGTACAGGCATAGTGGAGAATTTCGGAGGTGACGCATACATTAAAGAATGTTTTTTCTCATTCAAATTTGAGTATTCTATTTAGAATAGCATATGGATCATGCTCTCCTTTCCCAAAACTGCCAGCATGCATGCGTTTTGGTCGGGTCTCTTCTTGAGCTGCGACTTTACTGTTTCATGTCCAGATACCCTGCCAACTGCAATGCATGCTTCATAAACCTTAGCAAGCTTCCAATATTGTCACAAAAAGGAAATTGGTTAAGTATGGTCCTTGCAGCTTGTCATTATTTCTTCAATACGGATCGGAAGCCATCATTGGACACTTCATACCTAAACGCATCACTGGCTAACTGGTCATCTTCAGATTGATACTTGCTTCGTTTGGAACCAATTTGCAAACTTTTCAAACCAAATATTCATTGCAGTGGCTAAAAGAACCTTCTCTTGAACAAACTGTGGTCATTTACCCTAGAGCTCCTTCAGATCAGTAAGAAGACAGCAGAGATTTGAGACTTCAGCAGCTATTGTAGCTTGCCTGGATTGTTGCTGCAGTGTGATATCTTAGCTTGTTACAATTATGCATTAGGGTGTAATTTGTTTGCAGTGTGCCTAAGATCAATGAAGCTATATCTACTCCAGTTTTGTTGCAGCCATTGACAAAACTCCAGGAATTGCTCTTGCAATAAGATGTAATCTTGTCTCTTCGGGTGTTGCAGAATGAATGCTGTTTGTTGCTTGTATTGGAATTTCCCTCCGCCAAAATTATACTCCAGTACGGTATCCTAAAGTAGCTTCTTCTCTATTTCAGATAGAATTCCCTTCTTAACTATCCCGGTTATCCATGTTTTTGCCCCTAAGAGATAGATAACACTCTCTATATACTGACCCTTTTCACTTTATAGAACTCTTTCCCTTATTTTCTTCAACGTAGTATTTTCCCAACTATCAGTTGAAGCTAATGTTGATTGTAACGGACATTCAATAAAGCAAAAAAGTAGTCTACATGGTAAACAATTCAGTGCTTCATCCAAACATCTCAACTGGCCTTAAGTGCACTGTCGTTTGTTACAAAACTAGAAAGTACCGTCATTCGACTGACTACCAAGAAACGGCATATACACACTTTAAGCTCCCTTTACCCTCACGGACTAAACTTTGACTTCTATTAACAATGATATCCTTCCTCTTGTTTCTCTGCGAATTCAAAGGTTTCCTTTCCATATGTATATTTTCTCTACCCTGGTACTTCCCTCTTTCTTTCTCTTTCCAAAAAACTATTCTTGCTTGTTTTGTTGCCTTTTTCTCTATTCTAATTGTTTTCCCCTGTGCTCGTTTAGTCTCAGTTCTCCTGCTCTTTAAATATATCACCTATGTAGTATTTATTCCTCATTCTGTCCTATGAAGAAGTCCTTGTTGGTCAAAAATTTGCGGATGGATCGTTATCTTCTTCCAAAGGGCTGTAAAGTTACAAATGTTGTCTACCTTATAATAATATAATAGTCCTACGGCATTACAATTTTGACTAAAAAGTTTAACTGAAAGTTGAATTAAGACTAAAAAGTGCAATCTGATGCACTTGTTCCTCCATTTTCTTGCCTAAAGTAAATAACAAAAAGTGGGTATTTTTGTCCACTATTTTTTGGGGCAACTGCTTAGAGAATGAAACTGGACTTGCTTGTACTATATCTTCAGGCTGACCGATTGATGGGAAGGCATTCGAAGTTCAAGCATCAAATACTGAGAGCTACCTTATTTATGCTTATGCTATCCTACAAATCACTTTCTCAGCATCAATATCTAATTCCATGCAGGCTTTCCTTTTTCAGGATCAATCGTTTCCATCTGATGATGACCATTGTCGTGATGAGTCATGCGTACGTTTTGGGTATTGACTTTGTCTACAAGTTCTTTAGCTGCTTTATTTTCTCCTTTAACTCTTTTTCTATGCTTCAGATTTCTCTTTATACGATGAAATGCATGTTACAAATTATTACAACAACGATAATTTTAGAATACAAAGCAGGTCGCATACGATTTTTCCTTAAACTATATACAGGTAAACTTGGCCCTACTCTTTCTACATAGCGTTGTTTGTTATGATCAAGACAAGACTGGCTGATGAACTTGATAAAGACATATGGATATTACTCACAAAAGCATTAGTCAAAGAAAAAACAGGCAAAGAGTTTCAATCATTCTGTAATATAAAATGAAGTTTGCTAAAATTTTAAAACAGGAGAAGAACGTGCTAAAAGTGTCAATTACTCTTGAGTCATAAGTTTCTTTTGCACGTTATCAAGTGAGAATTACTGGATTTTATTAGTAAAGGAATTTATTTGAAAAAAAAATAAGGCAAAAGCTTAGTTTGGAAGCAAAGCTCCAATTGTGTTAAACTTGGACCTCTTGAAACAAAACGTGTTCAACATTGAGAAAAAATTTTGGAAATTTTTGCAGGGCCATGGTTTTACTCCGATAACCCTCTCGTCTGTTCTCGCATTGATCAAAGTCAATTTCAACCATAATTTTGCAGTAAATAGGTAAATCCAGGATCCGTGTCTATACTATCAATGATCGAGTAAATACTCATATTGTTTAGTTGTTTACAAAATGCAAGACTACCATGCAAAACACACTCTCACTTCATTGCGGTGTTGGTCAATGTGGCTTCCATATATTTGTGAACGCTAGCAAATTAACTCATAATATGGAATTTAAATGTTGAAACTTACTGATATTACGAATTTGAACCCTGATAATGGTTTTTCTGTGATATTGTTTTTGGTTTTTCTTGCCAAGTATTATGGATTGGCAAATTGTTGACAAAACATTGGTCTGTGTCATGTTTAAACAGACTGTTCTTAATCAGCTTTGATGATAATTTGTTCATGCTTGTCATGCTATTCTCGTGAGGGTTAAGATTTTCATCAAGGGAGGTTTTGAAAACCAGCACAATCCTATTCAGCGCGGTCCTCATAAGCACACTGCTGATAAATTTCAACAGTTTGGGGCGGGACAGACACACAACATATTCATGATTAATAAAGATGGTTCGAAATGTCGGAATTTCTTCAGATCAAACAGGATCAAGTGATCTTTCTTTTTTATGTATAAATCAAAAGCGAGAAACGTTTATTAAGTCACAGGAATGATATTCAGAATTTTTATTAGCTGGGTGTGGTCAATTGTGAATTTTAACCCACAACAATAGTGTAAACGTTTTTCTCCTGCCGTTTTAAACTTTGCAGCGCAGTTTTTCTCACAACTTTTGTTTCTCTTGCAAGGAGAAAGGAAGCACAGCATAGGATACAGATAGAAAAATATATCATAGGCGAGTCAACTTATTATCATTCCAGCTTTAATTGATTAATTACTATAGGTAACTACTTATAGTATGTCTGTTATTTGAGGGTAAAATAACTGACATAAAGAAATACCCAGTGTACTAAAAAAGTTATAGTCAGCTGTTAAAATGAGAAGATTTAGCAGAATGTGACTTGTCTTTCGCTGCAAGCGAGGAGAGTTTTTTGGGGTCCGAAGGTATAATTGGATTCAAGACTCTATTCTCTTCAAAACGGTTGGTTTCAGTACTGATATCTAAGTAAAATGCTTAAGCCATAGCAAACTGTATTCATAAGTATGAGCACCTCAACGTATATTTAAAAGATCTTAGAATGATAAGTATCCTCGAGAAAGAGATTAGGATCGACATGAGATCACTATGAGAGCATCGAGATGTTCAGCAGTATTTGTAACAAATAAGTGTTGTAAGGCAAAGGCAAAAACAGTTTTAACATTGTAACGTGCTCCTCTTCAGAAAACAAATATCCTCGAATTTTCCAACGTACAAGATGTTAGTAAGGAGACAGCAAGAGAGTAGAGAAGCACACAGGCACGTAACATTAACAGAGAATTGGGACCGAATATAAGAAGAACCAATCATAGTGAAGAGAGGAGATAAGACGACAGAACAAACAATTAGAGATATGCTAATATGGTAAACAGTTGTAACATAAGAACGCTTATCAATGGCAAACAAATATAACTGTTTTTATTTTGCGCATCTATAGTTGGGTCAATAGAACACTTAATGAATTCTGTTATGTTTGCAGAACTTTCTGTGTATATAGGTAAAAATGCCACATTTGTATGGTACTTCGCAAATATTGATAATAGTAGTGATCGTTATTATAATCATCATCTTCTTCTTGATGTTTATGATGTTGCGATAGATGCAGGCCTATTCGTATAGAAATTATCACCAGGGCGGTAAATCGCCCACGTTGATAAGCTTAGGAGGGCGATCGCCCCTCAAAGAAGTTTTCATCGCAGACAGCCTCCAAGGTATTACTGTAATGGCCTCCAAGATATTACTGTATTGGCCTGACCACACTTTCTTTATATTTGGTTCCAGGATGTTGATATTCCATTCGTGAAACAAACACGATGGTACAGACTTAGCGATGGTAGACCAAGCGATTAATGAACTCTGTGATGATACTGACTAACGATCGATGAACTGTCAAAAAAAGTTTGGCGGAAACCTTTTCTGGTGACAGGCCATTATCATTATCGCTTCTGTCCTTGTCGAAAATGGATGGCTATAAATCAGATAGTTTAGATACTAAAGAAGCAAATGGGGGCGAAACACGTTTTTGCGAGGGCGGTCAAGAGCCCTCGTAAATCATTCGGCGACGACGAAGGCGATCGCCCGCGTCAAACGAAAAGGCCTGATGTAACTCTTGGAATCTAAAAAGAAAGTTAATCTTTACGATAAATATGAAAAATTACCTCAACAGAAGTAAAGGTATAATTTGGACCGCTCTAGTTTTGAACACGGGTCTCACGACTACAAGTCTGGCGCCTTTCATGATACTGAGCTATACACCTCAATAGGAATGGTTGAAAGACTATAAGTCGTTTAACCCCGATCATCTACTCGTGGCGTTGGATGTCTGGCTATTGGTGTGTACTCTTACGAGCGGCATGTGTTCTGTGCCTATAAGACATCTATTCGTCATCAATAATGTATAAAAAAATTGTTACTTTACTGGACTTTTTGGAGGCCTCTTTGAGTCGTCCAGGCTTCTGTTGACGCGTGATTGACACCAGTTATTCCAAAGATACAAGAAAGGCAGTGAAAGTTTATTATGCTTTTGAGACCGTAAACAATCCATTTGCGAATGATTTAACTTGTTTGTAGCAACGCTAATGGTGATTTTTATGGAATCGTTCCATACAGAAGTCAACAACATGGTCTTGTGTAAAGAACAGAAGTAAAGTTAGTATTATTTGAATGGTGTCAGCCTGTTCGGTACCAGATTTGACAGAATTTGTTATATCAAGCTACGATGGTAATTGCATATTTGATAAATTTTCTTTCTTTGGTCTAACAATAGAATTAGTCGACAAACTGGACATTCAAACAGTCTGATAGAACATAACATTTGTTACTTCACAACCTCTTTGGAGAAGATAACATAGACTGCGAATTTTCTACATGAAATCTGTAAAATTTGTATTTAATTTTTACACATTAGCAGCACGGTACAAGGTTATTGTGAATCATTCCAATCAGGTAGAATACAAAAATTTAAAATGAAATCTCCTCATTAAAAACAGGTGTACCAATACCAGAGCACAGAGCAAGACTACTTCATATTGTTTGTTCAAAACAGTCTAAGCTATGCTATTTCCATGTCTTTTTAGGGCTGTGAATACAGTAAAGGCCCAGTAACTAAGCCAAAGCTATAATTTAAGTCCACCAAACGTATTTTGGATTCTTTGTTAATACCGCTATTGTTTGGAGTAAATGGCCATATGAGAATTATTTCCTAATCTGAATTTTTAAAGTCAATACAAAGCCACCATCAACAAGCACAATACCTTATATCATACTCTTACCTTGGCACGAAAAACAGAAATTCTATCGCATTAGATTTTCATGCTAGTTCAAGGTACAATCTTCTTATTTCTCTTTCAGCTTCATCCCTACTTCAGGGATCACAACAGCGAAGACGATTTCTCCACTTGCATCTGTTAAACAAGTCCCCCTCCATCACACCCACCTCATTCATATCGTCCTTTAATACATCCGTAACTCTCCTTTTAGGCCAATCTCTCTTCCTTCTTCTTGTTATCTTGATTCTTAACATCCTGTACCTCTTACAGCCTTCTTCCTTCCTTCTCCCATAGCCATACCACCTGAGTGTCCATTGCTTTGCTTTCTCTCTATGCCTCTCAGCACCCATTGCCTGTTCCATTTTCCACCCTTTTCTTTTTATTGTTATGCCAACTGATGATCTCAACATTTTAAGCGCTGTCACGTCTAGTCTCTTTTACCTAATTCTAGATCAGCGCTGCAGTTTCCATTCTGTAAAGCATAACTGGTCATACACAAGTTGTGTATATCTTTCCCTATAACTTTGCCAACACATTGCTGTCGCAGACTATTCCTGTCAGAAATTGTCCAACTGTTCCGACCATCATCCGACCTAGTTTGGTCAGTCGGTTTTGAAATCAGCGTGGATTATCCAAACTGCGAAATCGGAGAATAATGGCACCAATGAAGTCAATAAAACAGCTTTGATGTCATATCAGTCCATGTTTATGATATTTTGAGATATTATGCTGAAAAATACATTGTTTCACAGGAAAACAGAGTTAATTGCGATATGCATACGGATTGTATGTCCCTTTCAAGCAGTTTATTTGTATTTGTATGCGAATATTTAAGCAAGGAACGGATAATGTGAATTTTACCATAGTAAATCGAAGTCCAGGTAATCGCAATCGAAATATATTAGGGCACTGGGGAAGACAGGGCGCCTATGTGCATTGAACAAAAGTAAAGTTACGATAACAACCACCTGAATTTCGAACTACTAACGTACTCCTACTATTAAGTATTACTAATGTCAGTCTGATACCTTACCTCAACAGCTCAACATGTCGATAGGGAAGGTAGAGATATACAGACGTAGACAGGGTGGTCTTGTGTTAAGAACATAAGTAGAGTTAGGATTGTGACTACCAACGTTTCGAGCCTGGGACTAACAACTGCAAATCCGACGCGGAGAGACTCCTAGTTATTAAGTCCTGGTTGTTTACACGAGTAACTCGGTGTCTGCCTAAGTTCTGTTGGCGAATAAGCTTACAAGCAAGAAAGAGTTGTACGTATAATGTACCAGTTAATCGCTATCGCTGCATTTGCTAGCTCCAAAATCAAGTAAACAGGGTAGTCTTGTTTAAACAAGTGATACTGATAATCATCATGTCTACTTCTATCCGGAACCCTTCACAAACATTGGCATGCAATGCGAGCACTCTGCAACTAAACAACTCTTTCAGTGTATGTAAAGCCAGATTATTTTGCCATTGAAAGTAAAATCTTAAAGAAATTTAATTCGTACATGACTAGTTAAACCGTTAATAAATTTCCTGAAATTTTAAATTTTCCGTGGAATATTCGAGAAATATTCAGACGTTCCAAACAGTGGTTCAGAACAGTTATCATTTCTTGGTTTCAAGATACGAGTACGCTTGATACCTCAGAAATAAATAACGCAGAAACATTTCAAAACTTTTCCAATAACTAAGAGGAATACCGCCTAATCGTACAACAAAATCAGAGGGAAACATCAAAGGAAATGAAATGCCAAGCGGAGAAAATATATGGCTGCGCCTCGCTTCTTTACTGATCAATGTTTACGTCGACTTACATTTCAGTGTAATGATAAGGCGATTTAATTATGATAGGCGGATCTGTTATACACAGAATAAATAATTCAACTGACGCAGACCGGTTTGGTTTTGGCATATCATCCGACATATATTCTGTCTAAGACTTAGAATAGCAGTGCCGATGCGTAAGCAATTCCTTAGTTCTAATTTCAAGTTAATTAGCAAAAAATCAATACATTCAATACTGAACATTTTACGACTACTCAGAAGGTTTGGAGAGTACCTACGACAGAAAAAATATTGGATATGGTAATCACGCAAAGATCAAGGAGAATTTTCTTAGGGTTGATCCAAGGGAGATCAGTTATATCCTCAGAGAAGTAAATATACAAACATCTTTTGAAGACCAACGTCTAAACGCATTTTCAAGATAGGGCATAGAGTCCTTTCGCACGAATAGACCATATACTTCGAAAATTTGCTGATAGATCTTTCTCTTTTTCAACAGGGTGGTAAAGTTATAAACTATATATTTCAGACATTACGTAGTATCATGTAATGAGTG
The DNA here is from genome assembly GCA_024741275.1 of Chironex yamaguchii. NCBI lineage: Eukaryota > Metazoa > Cnidaria > Cubozoa > Chirodropida > Chirodropidae > Chironex > Chironex yamaguchii. Next base: position 21,698 of record JANTCA010025074.1, read on the forward strand.
AGAGGCATATCCATGAAGGAAGTGGGCTCCATGAACCTCACGATAAAACGCAATGAAATTCATACAAAATAGCTTAAAAGTGCAGAAAATTAAGAGTTAAACCGTAGTAACGTTGCTAAAACAAAACTTGAAAATAGCTTTGAAAACTTGTGACACTAAAAGGTTGCCATATGTCTATACTTTCTTTTCTGACGATTTATACTCTGAAGAATGTCATACAAAAAAAATATACGTTTGTAGCGCAGTTTCCCAAATTTTCAAGGCGATTTCAAAAGTTTATCTTCAAACAAAGACTGGAACCGAATTGAGTAAGGTGCACCTCATTGTAGTTTATAATACTAGTTATGAAATATCTGAGAAATTTGCAAAACAAGAAATCAATCGTAGGTCTTTTGGGCTGGAGAGTGTGTGAGTGTTACGCCTCGAATGGCAACGAAGTGGGAGATTTCATGTCAATTTTATCCAGCTGAATGAGTAGTTTATGTAATTCAGTGACCTTCATTTCTTATAAGCAATAAAGAACTAGATAACAGAAGTTGCTTGATCGCGTATTGTCAGTAAGTGAACAAGACAACGTTGATGTCATCGATCTTACCAAAGTTCATAGGAATGACACTTCTGACAAGTCATTTCTAGTATGATCTTACCAAGGTTGCGATATGGTTGTTGTTGAAAAATCAACAACTTTTTACAAGACATGGATATAATAATGTAAACAGATTCCACTTTCCTATGTTCAAATAACACATCACAGGGTCAGATAAGTTTTTCAAAGTATTGTGTCCTTATTTCATGTCAGAAATTCAGGTACAAAATCAAGTACAAAAATCTTCACTGACTCTACGGCTCTCGGGACAACCCCAGGCTCTACACTAGCTCATATTCCTGTGCTTTCTCATTGCAGAATAGGAGTGGATCGAGGCTTCAGCCCCCCCCCATATTTTTGCTAAGAAATGTTGTAAAAAAATGAAGGAAAAAATAGCCTTGAAAACTTGCAGCACTGGGCTAAAAACAGGCTTTAAACCTTTTTTATGTGACAGTCTTCAGGGTAAGAAATGAATGGAATGCATAGATAAATGGCGACCACAAATAAGCTCCCCCGTTATTATGCCAACTACTGTAACATTTTGTTATTTGGAGCCACCCCCCCCCCCCCCCCCCCCCCCCCAC
>JANTCA010025085.1:0-22866 GCA_024741275.1 Chironex yamaguchii
GAATCAAAAAAGAGATTGACTTAAAAAGGAACGAGAAATAAATACTTTTTACAAGGAAATTTCGAACCTACGCAAATAACGCAAATGACGCAAATAGTTCCTGCGCCAGCAAAAATTTCCAAAGGGAAACGAGTCACTACAAATCTATTGCAAAGATATTAATGAAAACTTTAAGTTAATTCTTAATCTTGGAGACCAAATGCAATGTATTACATGTTTGTTTCCTTGTACTTTATTTGCCCAATGCTGTAAATCTTCGATTTGGTTCCCCTCGAAAAGGTTCCCCCCTAATAAGCTCCCACCCTGGAATTACAAATTGTTAAGATGCCTTCACTCTAATAATTCCCCAATGCTCACATGTCGATTTTTGCTATCTGAGGTTCCCATTGTTATTTTGTCGAGTTAACACAAAAAGTCATGCATTTGCCAATGATGAATTAAATGCTCATAATGGAATTACTGACTAAAATATACGATTGCATCACTATAAAGTCTTTTAACAATGCCTTCCTTGTATACAGTGAGTTTGAGAAGATTTTGTTTTTCTAGCAGATTTGTCAACAATATCAGGGCATACTTCTGGTTCTCTGTGAATGCAATATACTTCGCTGGAACAACTTAACCATTTCTCGTTTTCTATTTCCAGCAACGGCAGCAATCATAGTGTTTTATTTGTAGCATGGAGAACATATTTTATCAGTTGACAACTTTTAACTAGAATATGACCAACTTATTGCTCACTATTTTCATGGTATGCTGACTGAAAAACACCAAATGCATTACGCTCATATTCCATGGCCTCTCCGGGATCATCTTTATGGCACACCCGTTGTTCTCCTACATTAGGGCACAACGTTTCCTGATATATTTTCGTCTTGGAGCCATAAATTTCACTTTGTAATTGATATCGAAATGTAATGATAACTATTATATTTAGTTAATTCTTTTATATAATTAAAGAAAAAGAAATTAAGAATGAATTCTTTGTGTGGCGTGTTTCAAATAATTTTGCAAACCTCCCTTTCGCATAAGCCCCCCTCGAGTAAGCTCCCATGCAAAAATAAAAAAAATAAATCGGCCCCCCGGGGGCTAATTGGAGGATTACGGTATCTAAGATGTTTGATTGATAAAATGTGGTTTTCTATGCTTTTGTAAATGGCAAACCAATTAAGTCAACAGATAAAACGAAAATGTCGGTCAGTTGATATTTGAAAGTGTTTGTCATGACTGAGGGAATTTCTTTTCTATTAACAATGTCTAACTATCATCTTGAGTATCCTATGTAGCTACCGTTGATAGAAATAAGTGTTCATAGATTGTAAATTCAAAGCAATACAAAAGACTTTTAACTGGCACTTCTTTTATAGTATTTTCACAAATGGTTTAATTTATCAGGAATAACCTTACCGTCAAGAAGATACTTAGACAACTAAAGAACCAAACAGGCTAAAAATGGGATCAGTTCGCTGTTCTGGTCAAGCTTTACTTCTGCTGTTCTTGTTTTCTGTGGCCCATTTAGAATACTTAATTTTAAGTCATTTTGGCTCCAAATTCCAGCAATTATTTTGCCTACATACAATGATATAAATTGCTGGCTTATACATGCCTGTCAGATGAACCTGGAATGCATGCAAAGTTTGTCCACCATGAAGAACTCAACGATGCACTAAGAAGAATGAATGACCATTAGAAAGACGAATTCCAACACGAAATGAGATTGTCACAGATAGTCCGATGAAAGCAGTATAAAATTGTTCTCAGACGAATGGCTTCCTCTCATGTTAAATTAAGAAGTCAAACCAACGCTGTTTTGAAGATTTAAACCACTTTCAAGTCAGTTGTATAAAAGACAGAGGCATTTGCGTCAGACATAAACCTTTGTGAAAGCATATTGAGTTGGCTGTGCCGCTCAAGACCAGGTTTATACAGCCACGATAATAGCAATGGTAAGCCCCAGTCAATCAACTAAATGCACGAACGCCTCCTTAGACCCACCAGGTTGATAATTTTATTGTTTTCAGCAATCATTGGGAATTCTAGCTTTCACAAACGTCTAACCGTGTTCATAAACGTTTGGGCTGGCGGGCTGGGGCCCTGGCTCCCACTCTTCCAAAACATTCACAGTGTCTCTTTTCAAACAAAAAATCCCCCTTCTGCAGAAAATGTACCGTTGTAAAAGAATTATGGTTTTGATTTTTCAAAATATCGGTTTAAATTTCCTGACTAACTTTAAAATTGCCCACCAGGTCCACAGCGAGAAAAGGGCACGATGCAATTGTGAAACCAGGGAACTGCAATTAGATATAATTAGTTATGGCGTTTCCGTCGCTGAAAGTTTTTCACGTGGTGGGTTGCTGGCCCAACGTACAACCCTCCTCCTTTACCCGGGCTTAGGACCGGCAAGCAGCTTTAAAGAGACTACCAGGCGGAGTTAATTAAATGTAATAGCTGCTGACAATTTTTGCTATTGCGATGCCTGAGGTCCAATCAGATAATAAGGATTAGTGTCCTATTCCCTTTTCTGTGGTCAAATGCCTGTCAGCCAGCTAAAGCTGGTTGTGGTCACTTGTTTCCTACACCATGCTTCACAAATTAGATCGTTTGAAGTACTTCCTATAATCTCTTGAATAAACATCGCTTTATTTTTGGTAATTATGCGGTATGATAAATTGATCATTGACGTATTAGGTTGACTATAGTTACTGTTTGGTTGATGTGATGTTCTGCTTATCTTTATTCATATGACATTTTTGTAAAAACGGTCCAAATTTATCTTTTCAACAAGAAACTCTTAACAATCTTGAGTACTCAAATTTGCTGCTCTGGCTGACTATGCTGCAAATCATTTTTGTTAGCTCATCAAAGGGCGTGGCATTTTCTAAAAATATGGATCGGGTTGTATGCCTCTTTTTTCTTGGCTCCCCCACTACGGATATGCTTCCTACATCTATGACCATGTTACAACTATTGAATTATTGAGGCATGGCAATCCGGAGTGTCACAATGTGTTGGCACTTGTTACCGTGACAGTTTCATGATTTATATTTTCACTATAAATAGATTAAATTAAAACTACATCATGAAACTTGCATTGAATACGCCAAAATCTAAGGAGAGCAGATATTATATGCAGGGGAATTTCTTAATTAGTAGCTCTCTCACTAGCAATCTAATTTTTGTTTGTTTAATAACTAGTTTCATGTACAATCAATTTTTGTAATGTATCTGTTGAAAATTTTCAAATGATGTAACGATCATGTGATTTATCTGCTATGCATCCTGTTCAGTGCTTATGCCATCTGGAACTGGAACTTACATTTGCATCTCGATCTACACTTCCACCCACTATTATCATGAAAATAGGATAAGGAACTAAGGTGATGTAAATAACTACTTGAAGACACCGGATACCCAACTTGTACTCACTAAATGACCATGAGTTTATGGGTTTTGATCTATGACTGAGTCTGTATGAGCAACCTTGCATGCCTTCAGAACGAATTTGGTGAGCTTTTGAATGGATACCTCTAATGCCTTTTGTCGGGAAGATGGCTAAGATGCAACTTAATGCCAGTTACAGTTATGTTTAGTTCAGATGTATTTTCGTTTAGTTATGGCTAGGGAAGCATCTGGAAATCGAAACTCAGTAGGAAGACGAACATAAGAATATTCAAGGCGACAGTTGAATCATTATTACTTTATGGATGTCAGACATGGACAATCAACAAGACATTAGAGAAGAGAATGGATGGTTGTTACATCCGTATGTTGCAGATGGTGCTTGATGTCTCATGGAAAGAGAAACGAACCATCGCCTTGAAAATTTGCGACATTGCGCTAAAATCATACTTACAAGCTTTTTTCGTCTGACACTCTTCAGAGTATGAATCGTCAGAAAGGAAACCTATTTTCAAGGCGATTTTCAAGTTTTGTACCACATAAATATTGTTCAAGAAACGAACTAATTGGGAACTGTACAAGGACCTCCCAAAACTTCATATTACCTTTTGTTGTGTACAACGCCAAAATTTGTCAATGGGATATTTTGGAAATCACGTTTGTTTGTCAAAACATCCTCAATTGATCATTCAGAGATGGTAAGGGAGAGAAGACTCCAAATAGCAGGTCACTGTGTTAGAAACGAGGAGATTACTCACCATCTAGTACTGTGGGAACCCACGAGATGTTAGCAAGGTAGAGGAAGAAGAGCAGTTACCTATCTCGACAACCTGAGGGAGGATACTAACCTGGAGGACGTTGCAGAGATTAGGAACTGGAAGAAAAACAGGGAAGAATGGAGAAAGTTTGTAAAGTCTGGTCGAGCTGGCGCCTGACCAAAGTAAGTAATTAGGGGAACTAGGGTTTTATCTTTGGTTTATTCTCATCTTCTGTGAACTGAGATACTTTTGTTGCTTTTTGACACTTTGAGAAGGAAACTAGCTACCTACGACGACAAAAACTTGATCTTGATGTACATACTTAATCTCCTTTCCGTGTTATGCGTAGGATGCGCAAAAATCAAGGATATGCGAGAGTTAACACAACATATTTCGCAAAAATCGGTCCGTTATGGGGAAAACTAGGTTCCTTGAACGCACACTCTTCCAAAATTTTTCATTTGCGCCCTTTGACGACAGTAATACGAGACTGTTCAATGATTACATCACCCTAAAATTGCCTTTGAACCACCTACCCCTATCATCACGCTCTGTCATGTTTATTTAAAAGACGCTCTTGAATTGCATCATGCTTAGCACAAACTCCCCTCCCTCTACCGATACAAAACGAAATTTTTACATAGAAGAAGGAAAAGGGGAGAAGTAAAGAAATCTCATTCCTCTTTCACGTATTGTATAAATGCCAACAAAGAATGTTTAAGAAAAAGCCTAGTACGAACATCAAATATGTCATGGTCAATTACTTTTCGAAACTGGTTCCAAATTAATATCACTTGATACAAGGGTGCCACTTTTATGAGCGATATCTGGAATATCACCTTCCTCAACATCAAAGTTGACGTCATCCATACCATGCCATTCGAGCTTTTGAAACACTATCACACAAATCAGTTTTCTTTGTCGGTGGGCTGCTGCTCTTCAAGGCCGTGCTTTCCTTGTTCCGCCATGTTGTTCATCACCGACTGTATGCAGTCTCTTGGTTCTGTCACAGGTTCAGCAGTACGACGAATGATTTTGTTTCGATTTGATACTTCCAAAATAACCACAGCAGCGTATGCAAACGTTGTCTGTGAGAGCATCTTTGAATATCCTATGACGCATACCTTTAAATACTGAACAGAATTGCCACTTGGTGCATGTCAGTATAACTTGTTGATTCTGAGTTATAGCCATTTATAGATCTTATTACATCATCAAATTTGGATAACCAGTATATACGTAAAGACATTTAAACCAAATATTCTGGAAAACTGATGACTCGGAAAGTTCTTAAATAACACATTTATGATAAATATTGGGCTCAAACTTTTATCAAATTGGGAATCTGCACAAGTGGTATAGTAAAAATGACTATTTAGTACAAGAATTATTATCTCAGGGTGATCTTTTACACATAAATACCTAAGAGTTAAGCATAGACCTTACATAGTTTCAAACCAAACTGGAACAAGTCTTTTTTGGCATCAAATCTGCGGCCATTCTCGATTCACGATATTTTTTCGATCATCTCTCTTTCTTCTCATTATAAACAATTTTTACCGTGGCGCCACGGACTTGAATCAAGTAGCACCGACCCCCTAATTTACCGTCACGGAGAATCACCAAAAAAATGGGAGTCACCTACCCCTAAGGCGTGACATGAGAGTCACCTACCCCCAAGGCGTGACATAACTATTAAACAGCCAAAACATACCTAACACCATATTGGAGATCTATAAAATGTCATTTTAGGCAACTTGCCGAGTACAATATTGATGAATAGGTTCAACTTCATGAAAGAGAGATTAGGAATGCCAGAATTTGTCAATGGGATATTTTGGAAATCACGTTTGTTTGTCAAAACATCCTCAATTTGATGATGTCAGCGAGTCTTAGAATTAAAGGTAATTTCACAATACAAAAAGGCTGACACAGCAAAAAGATATGCTCCCCAGACCTTTGATGTTAACAAGCGCCAAACATAAACAGAAAATCTGCAAGGTAAGGTGATTTAAATAACACACAGCAATGGATGAGCGAGGAACCGGCGAAGAAAATGTAGTTCAAAATGTCTTTGATCACTTTTCAGATGCAGATCGTTTAGAAATCTATCAAATTTTTAAAAATACTCCACTCACGTCTTCAGACGAGTACGAAATGGAAGCTGGAATCGAAAGAGTAACAGGTGAGCGATAACTTTACTGTATGTAACTCATGCAGCGCTCTACCTGTTTTAATGACGCCCCTTAAAATATGCAATCGGTACACTTTCTCGGTTGTGGACTCTGTTGAACAGAACCCACCCTTATTGCAATGTTGCATCAAGTCTCCTTTTCCACCTTAGGTTCGGTAGGGCGTACCATTTGCCGCTGCAAGTAATTTACTGTGAACGATAACTTGGTTATAGTAAGTCAAGTAATATGCCGGTGCACAGGACATAGGAAGCAGCAGCAGGTAGTAGAGAGGACAGTGATGATGCCCATGGCTATGGACTGTAGTAGCGAGTGCTTTGGACTTAAAAGAAATTCTGAGGAAGCTTATTCGGAAAAAGCTTTTTAAAAACGATTTCTGAGTAGGTCTACGAGCTATGGCATAGTTTTGCAGTGAAGTAAGCCTCTGCAATTATTAATACACACTTTGCGTTGCATGCTCCACAATGCTTCTGTCCAATAGAACGGAAGGTGTATGTATCCAACTGCCACAAATTCCACCGAATATCCAAACCTTTGATACTAAACCTGCTATTGAACGTAGGGATGCAACAGATACCAAATTTCACAGAATACAGATTATTGGGCGGCTCATTACTCAGCCTGGACCCATTACTCAAAGTTTTTTGTTCTCATTTATTAAAAGACTTCTGATTGCTTGGAAAAATTGGGTGTGCGAGTTTAAAGGAACCACTTACAGGACAGGTGTATGTAAGTTACCTGATCAATGCAGCTTTGTCACGTTATCCTGAATAATTCAACAGTTCTGTATCTTAAATATGTTAATAACATACATCAACCAGTCCAAATGCATTAAGATTAAATGTATCAGGTGATGTAATGCATCCTTATTAATAGCAGGTACTGGTAAAGCACGTTTAGTAGTGCTGAGTAGCTACAGAGTTCAACCAAAATGGGATCTAAGAATCTCCCAACTGACATTTTTTGGCTCAAGTGTTGGATACTTACCCCAGGATAGCTTGTGCTAGGGCAAATTCAGCTGAGGCAAGGACATTTATAGTTTGACAATTTTCATATACTATACCATTACTTTCATTTGCTTGCAGCTTTGACTCACAGGTATCTAGGGTTACCAGTATCCAAACATAGCTGAAATTGGGAGGTTAACAGCAACTGCTTTGGCATGCTTGCAGCCATGACTCTGAGATGTCTAAGCTTTACATGTTACTTTGGTACACAGGGGAAAGGACTTTGGCAAATGTGTGAATGCCAAACCAGAAATCTCTTTTGCTTAAGAGTACCTCTTGTTTCATCCTGACAATGTTTAAATTCTCTTTTTGCATACTTATTGCTAAGGCATGTAATTCCTTTTTATATGTTTTTTATAAGTGTTCATGTAAGAATGTTTTGAGTTCAAGATTACTTATGTTATTATGTATGTACGATGTTGGTCATATTAGGACTTTTACAATATAGGCAATTTTTTGGTAGTTATAGGTTGATGCACAGTAGCTTCTGAAAGATTATAATACAGGGCAAAGTATTTGCCTACCAGACATATTTTGCTATGTGGCTAGATACTAGCAATCAATATTATTGTCATTGTTATGATCTGTAAAATTTGTAGGTCTGTCATGTAATATTCTATGATTTTCTTCTTTCTTCCTCTTCAGTTATCTTAAACAAATACTTGGAGCAGCCTCATCTCCTTGATCCACATCTCGGTAAGCATTATTTGACATTAACATGGACTTTGTTTCCAGGAGGCATTGCTGGATGCAATATTTATCATGGAAATGTGTGTTTGTTGTCAGACCATATTTTTAGAATAATAGTGGAAGGGATACTAATTTTTTGGATACTACTGACAATTCTAAATTTTATCTTTGGTCTGCTTTACAGAAATTTATGATATCGGTTATCTTAAATCTGATGATGTTTTCAAAGGATCATTTCTTAATTCATAATTTGTCATTCAACTGTTGAGCTGCATACTTGCATTAGATCAAGAACACACTATCCTTTTTGTCACAGAAGTTATTATTTGCTGACATGACAGGCAAGTGTCCCTCTTGTCTCTTAACCTCTCTCTTTCTCTGGTAATCACACTACTTATTCCACTTTCAGTGAGTCAACCTGGGCATTTTCTACAATGTGTCATTGTCCATATCCATCTCTTATAGCCTTCTAAATTTGCACACACACAATATTATGAATTGTTAAGACCAATTCTGGACATAGTATAAGTATTGCAATGATAAACGTGTTGTGTATAAAGAGAAAAACAATCCAATTAAAAGGCCATAAATATTTCTTAGTGTTTTGAAGACATTCCATTTTTCATGATCAGATTTTGATGTTCCAATACGTGTACAAGAATATATTAACAGAATGCAATAAGAGAAATACAAAACAAATTTTTTTAGTATAAATAAACAAGAATGTGTTTAGAGGCCAAAGGGTCTATGATCATAAAAGAACTAAAGGAATAGAGGACAGTTAGGAGTTGATTGTGCAAAATACGTAGACTTTACTGAATGAGAAAGTCATCGTTGAACGTAGCTGGTCATGACCAGTGACCAGCAGTTATTGTGGCCACTAGTACAGTTGTCACACATATAAGCTCACTGTAAGAGCATATTTATGAAGAGTATTATAAGTTTGATGCACTTTTTCTTTGCCGTGGAATTAAAAATAGTCCACTCAAACAGAAATTTTTGATGAGGTAGCATATAAGGCTTTCAGGGCAGCTAGTCATTTTATTGTTACCAAAATTTATAACTTGTCATTGTTGAAATGTAGCCAGTCATGACAATTGTTTATTTTGACCCCTTTGTCATGAAATACGATATCGTGGTAAAAACAGTTAGAAATGATGTCAAATAGGTGTATGATGATTATGGTTTATTTATACTTTTTAATCAAGGAGAAGTTGTCATACTTTAAATTTGTTAATGATCTCTTGTTTTATTTTTGGTATCTGGTATGTCAGTCTTATCTTGGACTTTGTTATTGCAACTGATTGCTGTATATTTCTATAGACTTGTTACTAAGTTTTGTAAATAACAGTCTTCATATTTTTAGTGAATATTTGTGACTCATTATATGCATTGACAACACTTTAAAGGGAGGATTTCAGCAGAACATGAGTGTCCAGGAATTAATAAACCTAAGATTGCAATTGCTAAGAAGGCCAACCTGTGCTAAAAGACATGCAACAATGGTTCATCTATATCCCATAAAATCAAATATATTTTCACAGTGAATTATTTTATTTGTCATTGGACATACTGTTTCAGTTGTAGGTGAGATCTGTAGTTCTTGTTCGAAAACTTTTATTGACTGCATAGAGCACTGATTGCTTTTTTTTTTCTGTATTTCTAACATAGAGGACATGATGGAAGTGTTAATAGGCATTGTGAAAGATGCTACCCTTCCTCCAGCAACAGTGCACTTAGCTTTTAAATACCTTTACCAGCTTACAAAGGTTAGTCTATATCTTGCTGTTTGCTGTACTCTATAAAAATTTACCTCACTAATTTTGCATTACACATTTATAGTTCAGTATATGTTTTATTCAACTTTGGCTTTTCTGAATTTTTTTAAAAATTTATATTTTGCATTAAACTTTAGTAGATCCCTCTAGAACCTTTGGGGCTGACATGGAATTAGTGGACACGACAAATTTTGCAAATACATGATGGTCCTTTTGAAAACATTTTTCCTGATCTAAAATGTTTAAATGTATGTTTTAAGTTTAACTGTATTTTTACTTTGTGAAAAGAATTTGCCCATCTGTAGGGAACAGACATGATATGTGCGTGCAATTGTTCCACTTATGGGAATGAATAACAACTGGTTACATAGTTTGTGATTTCACATCACAAAAGTTTTGGTAGCATAACATTTACTGCTTGTCAAAGTTAAAAAATGTCTGATTTGATGTGAGGAAATCACATGCCACACATTCCTTACAGTTGCTGAAACAAGATGAAAATATTGTTTGTGTGGTGACTCACCATTACATTAACTATTTTCCACCAGGTTAGAGGACCAAAGTACATGACAAGGCTTTTTAGCCATGAGGTTGCTGATGTAGAGTTAGTATTACAAATGCTCATGAGACAAAATCCATTAGACTTTGGGGTAAGTTTCTTAATACTTGTACCAGTTAATCGCCATGCTACTTAAAGATGTGTGTTTTATTTAGACTATAGACATTGTAGTGACTGTATAAACATTATTTTAGTTGTCTTTTGACCAAAAAAGTAGTAGTCGCTGTTTGTGACATTATTAGCATCACCCATCAAGATATGTTACAGATTAAAGAAACGTTAAAGAAGCATTGCAGTCAACAATTCGCCCAATTTGTGTTGCTATTCAAACAATCATAAATGCCCTCATAATTATAATTGTATGGAATATTGTAACCTTGTTGTCTGAAGGAATGTTCAGTCCTTTTAGGTTGAAAGGAGCAGTGGTCCGCCGAGTTAACACCTTTATAACCCACGATGTACTATGCTGATTTACTGAAACAGCAAATAATTAGGTTAATGATGGTTGCTAAAAATAAAGGTACATATTTTAATGGCATTAGTATCATATGAAATTAGAGCACGGATCAATGAATTTAGCATTCTGTAAGTGTTTGAAAATAGTTCCTTCATAAGATGACAATGAATTTTGTGATTGAGACATTAGGTGGAATATGCATTCTTATTAAAAACTTGAAAATAATGATCACGATGAACAACATTTCAGAACTACAAAAAGGACAAGTTCCTTGTTGATTATTTCATGGTTTTATTAGAACAAATATTATTCACAGATTGATCCATTAAGATATTATATGGATTTGTGATTCTTCATCATAATTCTAGTAGGATGTTTCGAGACGAGCTTGTATCATCTTCAGCTACTGGAACAGAAAATTGAGTATCTTAAGTTTATTGAGGCATTACAAAAGTTTTTAGTGGGAATAAAGGGGTTCTTATAAAATACTATGAAAATTGTGCAAGGACAATGGAATTGTAAAAATACCATGTACACTCAAAACAAAACCCCTCAACAAGCAAAACAGCATAAAATTTCAGTGACATTAGAATAAGTATAGTGGTATGGAAGAGTTTTTGTGGTTAAGTGTGGGACAATCCTTAAGAATAAGAAAACTTTCATGCATTAATAAATCAAGCTCATTGGTTGTTTTATCAAGAATACAACAAATCTCCAAGAGAGGCGGCTTAACCAGTTTCGTTAATATGGCTTAACCAGTTTTATCCCTGATGGATGAAGAAGCACCTTGAATGGTATCTCCTTTATTGTTAATCTCTAAACATTCCCTACAACGAACAATACAAGGATCTTAAGTTTTGCCATAACATGAAGCCTGACACGTTAATGTATGTACAATAGAGGAACACATATGTCCATGGACATGATCTTTAAAGGTGAAGAAATTTTCAATGCATTTGGCTGACTGAAAAATAACACTTTATGGTACACTTTAATAACACTTTTGGGGGTACACTTTACCCCAAAACGTGCAAAGTTTCTTTTTAATACCAATACTTTATGGGCCATGAACTAAGACAGTGACAAGATTATGTTTATATATTAGGTGATAGGCCTTTAAAGTTTGTGTACTGGCCCATAAAAGTTTTCATGCAATACAGATTGACCATGAAGCCATAATCATCGAGACTATCAGAACATCTAAAAAGGTAGTGAGTGATTGTCTTCTAGTTTACGTGTGAATTTGATGTTAGGATGTTGACTGTTTATGCACTGGAGAAAATTCATAGCTTGGTTATTATATTTAAAAATGAAGAAGGTATCATCTACATATCTACGATAAATTAAAGACTGGAACTCAGCTGGGCAATTGAAAAGAAAACTTTGTTCCAAAGCACACATTAAAATGTTTTTAGAGTTGGTCCTAGATGTGAGCGTTACTACACCATCTATCTGGTCCTACCACTGGTCATTAAAGATAAAGTGGTTTTCCTTGACATCCCAATTCAAGACGTTTTATGAACTGAGTCCTATTAAAGAAGCATTCATCAAACCTAAGTATGTTAGTGTCCTTGAAAAGGGTATCCAAGATAATGGCAAGAGATGACAAATGCCTTAATAAATGAGCTTTTACCTTTTATCGGGCTTTTTGAGCCAATGGAAACAAAAAATACGATACAGCATGCAAGTTATTAAGTCTGATTTCTTAACTACTGTAGCACTTACAAAAGGATCTTCAGCAACATAGGGCTTGTTCTAATTAGAGCAAAAAACATGATAAAGCTAGTCCACTATACCTTCGTATTGTTAGAATAGCCTAGTTCATCAATGGTGCCATCGCAGAAGCTTGAGGCAGCACTTTATCATGAAACAGTAGCATTAAAAAGCATGAAACAGGAAGGCTTGCCATTTCAACTGTCATTATTCAGTTAGAAAGCCTGTGACAAATCCAAACTAACACCGGGCTTTCTACTGAAAAATAACAGGTAGAAGACTTGCTACAAATCTTATTCATGACTTAAAACAGCTCAGAATGAACCCCAATTTTTGATAAAGTTTGTAAAATTTTACAAAGTTTCTCTATTTGGTGTGGGATTATCCAGTCTGGCAAAGTTTGTCATGTTTTAATGCAGAAAGCCCATATGTCACCAGAATGAACTCCATAATTTATAGAATGTTTAGAAGCCATATCAGTCTTCTTCTTCTCGCTTATTTCCCAATTCTTTGCTGGCGCGGATCCTCCTCCATGTACTTTCTTCTGCATCCTCCTCCCTCAGTCCCAAAGCTTCCATATACTCCTTAATGCAATCTTTCTGCGTCATCTTTGGTCTTCCTCTCCCTCTCCGTCCCACTCTCATTGCTATCACTTGTTTTCCAACATACTAGTCGTCCCTCCTCCACACATGGCCAAACCACCTCAGTCCTCTTTCCCTCAGTGTGCTACTCAGGTCTTTCATATCCATCTCCCTCAACTAATCTTCATTTTGCAACTTATCCATCATAGTCACTACCTTGGCCCATCTTAGCATCTTCGACTTTGCAACCTCCAGTTTTCTCACTTGTCTCTTTGTCACTGCGACTTTCTCCATACCATACAGCATTTCTGGTCTCACCACGACTTTGTGTACTTTGCCTTTCACCTTAGATGGCATTTTCTTATCGCAAAGTACACCTATGACCTTTCTCCAGTTGTTCCAACCTGCGGAAACCCTCTTTGTAACATCTTTATCGCTGCCATCATCCTCCTGTAATGTTGAGCCCAGATGCATAAATTCTTGTGCACGCTGGACTTCATCTTCTTCGATCTTAATGCTCCCAGGTCTTATTTTTCCTTTTCCTGTGCACAAGTACTCTGTCTTTTTTCTACTCACTTTCATGCCTCTGCCTTCCAATGCTTTCCTCCAGTTCTCCAGCTCCTCCTCTGCTTCTTCTTGTTCATTTGAGCAAATCACTACATCATGTTTCAGGATGCTTCTTTCCTGATGTCTTCTGCCAAACAGCCCCTTATCAACGCAAATAGGAATGGACTTATTGCTGAGCCCTGGTGAACACCAACATTAATTTCTAAAGCTTCACTCACTCCTGCTAATGATTTAACTTGTGCATTGCTTTTCTTGTACTTATCCTGGATGACTCGAACGTATTTCTCAGATTCGCCTTTCAGTCTAAGGCAGTTCCAGACTTCATCTCTGGGGACGTGGTCGTACGCCTTCTCCAAATCTATGAACACACAGTGGAGTTTTCGCCACCTTCTCTATCACCTTTCGCAGGGCAAATATTGCATCTGTGGTACTCTTTCCAGGCATGAATCCAAACTGCTGGTCTGAAATTGTGATCTCCTTCCTCAGCCTGTTATCAATAACTCTTTCCCACATCTTCATTGTATGTGACATCAGCTTTATGCCTTTATGTAATTTTTACATTCCTGGATATCTCCTTTGGTCTTGAATATTGGTATCAGTGTACTGGCCCTCCATTCATCAGACATTTCTTCAGATATGAGTATTCCATTGAATAGCTTAGTCAAAGAAGTCGTATCAATGAAGTGACGTAATGAGTTAAATGGGAAATCTTGACATAAGGGTTACAGTTCCTGTTTAATGACATTAGGTGATTAACAAAAGATTTGTTAACTTAAACAATAAATAAATCAACAGTTAAATAAATGAATTAATTATTTGCTCAATAAATAAGTAGATGAATGACTTATTAAGTAAAGTAAATAAATGAATAACTTGATAAATGAGTAAATGGATGAAGTAAAGTACCGTAGAAGTTCATAGAATGCGGTGTAAACTCTGAAGAAAATTAACATCATCTGTTCATTAGCTATTTATTCTTTAGGTTCACGTTTTAAAGAAGAAAACAAAATTTTGAGATCACTTGATGTTAACTTCTGCTATTTCTTTATTATTTGTTTTCAATTTGTAACACAATCTTGCTCGCATCCTTAGAGTTGGGAAACACGATATGTACTGCTACTTTGGCTGTCTATTGCATGCATGATTCCTTTTGACATGATTAAACTCGATGGTAGAGGCAAACAGAATGGACAGGTACCCATCATGGATAGGATACTTAATACTGCCAAGGTATGGTGTATCCATAATTGGTGTAGTAGGCACAGTCAAAACAAATCTTGGTTATTGTAGGTTACCGTAATTAGAAGTTGATTACCGGAGACGATAATCATTAATTTCGTTTTTTGACTGGGCATTGTTTGTTTGTTTACTTTTTACCATTTGCATCATACATCCAACCTTCATTCTGTTAGCCAGAAAGGATTGTGATTTTGAACATGGGTCAGTCTATCTATCTATCTATCTATCTATATATATATCTATATATATATCTATATCTATATATATATCTATATCTATCTATCTATATATATATATATCTATATATATCTATATATCTATCTATCTATCTATCTATATATATATATATATATATGACAACTTGCAGAAATATAAAACAGGAATGACTATTTTTCTTTCTCTTTCCCTTAATACTAAGGTCATGGTCCTTGACATTTTCTGACGTGGTTTTTGTAGATCAATATTGCGATATACCTCAGTAATTGACGAAATGATGCTTTGTAGTGATCCTTACTGCTTTCCATACTGCTTTGTATGACAATTTAGAGTATACCATAACTATTATATTATTTATAACATTTTGGTTGTGTCTGATAGTAACATCTCCAAGATACAATTCAGATTTTATCAATAATTTGGCGTTGTTGCTTTTACCCCGCGTATTTACTTCTTTTTCCTCCGTAGCTGTATTTGGATGTAAGCGATTCATCAAGGGATGCAGCCGGGTTTTTGATTGGAAAGTAAGTATACCCAGAAGTGTACGAGTAGCATGATCATATTGTAGGATGCTGTGCTTGTAGAATTTATAAAGCTTGTAACTCCAGTATAGATAACATGATTATTTTCTTTGTCATAGACGAGGCTTCTAAGTGGCCATTGTCCGACCGGTTAAATGTTTTCGAATAATGTAGTCAGTGTCTGATTAAAATATTTCGATTTTTATCAGAATGTATTTCTTTGTATCGAAGAAGTTATGTTACACTACTCAGGGCCGTAGTCGCGGGGGGAGGTGGCAATTGCCCCCCCCTCCAATTTTTTTCAAAGTGAACGTTTTCCAAAACTCTCTGTCAGGAATTGTCAGCTGTAAATACTGAATTCTGTATCTTGGCATTAACTACTGACTACGTGCCAAGGTGTCCTGAGGGGTAGCTGGTTTCTATGTCCTGTTTTGCAACAGTCCTTTTGGCTTAAGCATTACGAAATGAAGAGGTAACAGACAAACCTAGTTTTTGACAGACGTTTTGCCCCCCTTCCCATTTTTCAAAGACCGACTTTGGTTCTGCTTATCGTGATATCTCGGGATGTTAAACACCATATGAATAGGGATGGTCGTATTTTCATTTAAGTAGTGTTTACACAATCAGAGAACGCTTTTGTACGTATTTATACCATATGTCCTGGTTATTCTCCAAAAGAAACAAAGTGTGTGCTATGAGTCCTTTGACGCAGGCACCTGTTTATACAAATGTTTGTGTTTAGGTTGTCCTGAGGTCGTCTTCTTTTTATTTATCCTAACAAACAAAAGCGGTGAAACATACGTCATTTAAGTTCATCTATTTGTTTCTCCGTGTTCTCAAAACACGAGCTCTAAGTACAATGAGTGTAAATGGGCGAATTGGCCGTCAATAAACTTCGACTTTGCTATTGAGCTCTTTAGCTCAGTTGGAAAGTCGCCAGATTTACAGTCGTTAGACCCGGTTCGAAGCTCTTGTGGTCACATTCAAGGACGCCTACATGCGCTAAGGCAGGGAGGGCAAGGGTTCCACTGAGAGCACGTGGTGGAATTTTTTCACTAATGTAATTTTGTCCTGGCGATACATACCATATTGTTTTCACAAGTATGTGCTCCCACAAGGGTAGATTTTAGCCTTTAGTTTCTTTTTATTGGGAAACATTTTTCACCAAAGCCTCCATATACGTGGGTAGCAAATGACATTGCCGTTATTCATATACAGGTACGGACAGGCGGGGAGTGTGGAGGAGTAACATCCTCTGCTAATTGAATATCTGTTGGTAATTTGTTACTTGTCCTTGAAGAAAGGAATCTTATAACCAGAGAATTCCAGAAAGCCTCTATATAACCTTACTAATTCTAAATTAATGCAGGTGAGTAGTCCCCATACAAAAAAATTCTAATAATTAGTGTTTAGCCGGTGGTCATTTTTTTGACTGGTAAATCATGTCAAAATCAGTAACACTCCTCAAAGATATTGGTTCATACCATCCCGTGTTCTTATTTAGGGCTTTCATGAAAATGTTGCTGTCTTCCCTATATTTGGCATAACATTCTGGCATAACTTCTGTTAAGAGGTTGCAACAGCTAACAAAGTGACAATTTTTATTTCATTGACAATGAATCCACAGCAGTATGTTTTGCCAATATATTGCTTGGGATCTTTTCAAACAGTAAAAAATTAATAGAAACTAACACAAGGAGATTGACCAACGAGATTGATTGGTGGTCGTCTGCAAAAATTTCCTGTCTCAAAAGGCACTGCTTGCCCCCCCCCTACTAAGAGGGCTAGGGGGCAGCTGCTCTTCCTGCCTGCCAGCATAGGCGCCCCTGATCACAATCGTAACTTTACTTCTGTTCATTACACAAGATCACGCTGTCTATTTCTGTGTAGGACTCGTACGAACTACGATAAAAAGGTGCCTAGAAGGCACAGAACATTTGCCACTCGTAAACATATACGCAAATGCACAGTAACACACAGTAACATGAGTGGATTATCGTCTAGTGTAGTGACGAAGAGTTTGTCACCATTTCCTATTGATCTGTTTAGTCGGAAAGGCGTTAGATTTGGTGTCGCGAGACCTCGTTCAAGGAAAAATCAATATTTCATGCGGTGAACTCAGACACCTTTAACTATTCGCTGAGTTAACAGGGAAAGAACAAGGAAATGAACGCTTTCATTTAGTGAACATAGACATCTATTGCACTTTTAAGGCCCAAATGGCACATAATTTTCTCTCTCTACAAATTCGTGAGTAATTCTCTTTTAAGAGGCATATTGTGTTATTTCGTCCAAAAACATTTTCTCTCCCTAAGGTAAAAGAATTTCTTTAACCTGTCAAACTGGGTCTGAGTTTCGGTTTGTTCTTATCTTTGCTATTTTCTGCTCTTTTTGTATCATGTTTTTGAATTCTCAAATCTTCTCAACAAAATTGATCTTATGCAAAGCAAGTTTACCTAAACGTTTTCCTTGTTCTAGAGTAACTCTTAAAACTTGGACCACATCGAGGTTTCTGTTCTTACAAAATGTTCGCGTGAAATTAGTATAAAATTAACAGCCTGCTATATAGGGCGCCATATTTAGCGGCATAATAAATAAAGTAGTCAGGTTATTATCCGTTTGGTTAATGTTTTGTCGGGCTAGTGTCTGTAGGGCATCTGTCCGTCGGATTATGGTCTGTTTAGTGCTTGGCTAGCCGGGTTAATGTCCGGTCGGGTTATTGCCCGTATAGGAAAGTTCCTTTCGACCTTGTAACAGTTGGGAAACTGTCGGTCGCGTAAGTGTCGTCGGAATTGTGTTCGTCAGGATTCCGTCGGTTTGGGCGGGTGTCCTTAAATCCTTGTAGGCACAAAACATTCACGGGACGATCAAGGTTGGCGAAGGTCTTTCGACCTTTTGTATTAAGGTGTTATCTACGAAAGACATCAGACCTAGAGTTCCAAGCTTCTGTCGTCACAAACGAAATTCTGTTTGTTGCAGCCACTCTGTTTATTAGGACATTCATTTTGATACCGCGATAAATGGATAAAGAGAAAGCGTTTGACAAATCTGACGAACTTTTTTCAGGTTATCTTTTTCCCTGTTTTCCAGGAAGTCTCGAAACATAGTCCACTTTATTAATTAGTATGATTTCTTTACTATTAAAATATAGTATTTCCAAGCATCTTTGCACTATTTATTGTCTTACTGTAGATTCATGTCCAGACAGGATGTCAGGGAGGAAAAGTTGGCAGGGTTTATTGACTGGTGTCTTCAGCGTCTGTCCGGAGTCAACGGTCAGAGTTTCATTTAATTATTTTTTTAGCTTATATGGAGTTCAGTGATACGTTATTGGTGAAGAATGTTTAACAAAATCTTATGTTTTTATTGGCTACAGTATTGCAGAAGAGTAAGGTATACTAGTGTGCATATCTCATGTCTTTAAAGTAAATGGCTGGGTAATTGGGTAATATGAAGTAAAGAGCGTCCTTCAGGTTGAAATTGTTAGTAGTACGATGTCTAAACAGACATTTTCGGCGACTAACCCTCGTTTGAAGCAAAGAACGCAATAATAGTAATTAAGTCCTTAGTCCTGATTTAAACACAGTGCTTCTAATGTGCTCGAAGCAACTCAGTTAAGAGGGACACTTACCTCCTTTATCATAACTCGCTAATAGCCCTACCAAAAGCACCAGGAACTTGACAACTACATAGCTATTGGTTGAAAGTTCATTTCAATTTCATGTAAGTGAGTATTATGGTCACTTCACATCTGACTATTATTTACAGAGGTAAGAAAGGCATTACCTGGGCATTTTCGATTTTTGAACGAACAGTGCGTGACGGAGAAACGTAGCCCAATGTTTCCCCAGTATACTCGCCATTATGCATGGGTTCTCTGTGTGATGTTATATTTGTCCAGAACAAATTGTTCCAAAGTTTTACCTTAAAACGTTAATAATTCAAGACGGGAACGAGATAATCGAAACATTTTTCTTGGTTATAACAGCTGACGAAATTCTCCATCAGAATACAATAAGAAATCCTCAATGTAAAATCGTGTCACTTGCCGTTGATCTCGTCAAGCACTTCATTCATGAATCAAGCTTGGCACTTGAGAGGTCAGATTTATGAGCGAGGCCTTTCTTACTTTGATTGATTCATACACATAAATCTACTTGGGATTCTGTTCTAAAATGGCAGCGTCTTCATCTATTTATTTGGTCGCCTAATTCCTAGTACCACACAGAGTCCTTGCAATTAGGTGCCTGCTAACATAACTTGATACTCTACCCAAGGACGGCTGCGAAAGCGCGCCTAAAATATACTGAATTATGTATGTACATGCCTCGCTTATACATGACTATAATGTAACAGTTTTGTAAGCCTTGAAACCGTGGCGATTGCATGCAGAAAATTTGCAAGGTAACTTGCTAAACAAAAACGTTATGAATCTGTTGGAATCACATTTTTGTTCTCTTTCTCACGCAATAAATAATACGATGAGGTTACCTTTGTAGTGGCCTTCTTGGTTTAACAATACGAGACAGATACGAGGAATTATCATGAAAGTTTTGACTACCAATAGGGTGACTCAAGAATAATGATGGCGACGTAGACTAGAACGAGGCAGTTATGCCAACATGCCAACAGAAAGATGGTGAACTATAGGACATGACTATTGACGTTAGGTTAATGTAACTGTTTTAGTTGACTGTTTAGCATAAATTGTAATTCATTTAACCCCAAGACCTTAGATTGGTATGTGATTGCTCCTGATTATTCCGTGTGGTGATTTTTAATTTCTTCTTTTAATTAATTACATCTTATACTTAGCTGACACAATGATCGGAATGATATCATTAACTGGACTGCTCTCAAGTCTGGTAATTAGTAATATTTTGTTGTATATTTTTGTTGCATTCGTGTATTTGGTTTCATTGAGTAACAACAGTGTCAGAAGAACTGAAAATAATGCTTGAAATTTAGAAGACCGATAGAGGATCTAGATCCTTCTTTTGATTTAAGGCTGATTTAAGTTCAACCTTACGTTTATGAAAGGACTTGCCTACGCTGTTGAGAAATGCTCGGAGGAAGACGTAGGCACAGAATTTTTAATGCATAACTTCTATAATCTTGGACTTTTGTAAATAAAACATTATGCCATATCAATAGCTAGGTGAAAGAACTAGGCTGTAATGGCCAGGAATGAAGGCCAATTTACTTTGCTACAAGATGCGAGACTTAAGAATGACCAAGAAAAGAGCACCACAGTGAACTGCATATCAGTTTAAATCTCATTAATATAATAGGAGTGAAAACGAGTTTTGTCTGTCGCTGTGGTAACTGAAGGTTAAACGCTGAGTTTCAAAACTTTGCTATGCATTGTAACTATTCAAACTGAAAGTGTCTGTTTCACAAATACCATTTTTGGTGACCAGATGATCTTAAAAGGAAGATTTTTACTGTCACCAACAGAAAAATTGCGTTTGAGAGGAGATTTTTGATAATTGGATGTAATGTGCGACTTTTGTGTTGGGTACATTACATCCAATTATTGGTTTCCTTCTTGTAATTGTGTAGGTCTGCTCCTGCATGGTGGCGTCTGTGTTTTTGGCCTGTGCAAAAGCTTGGTGCCGTTACTGAATTTACGAGGAACTATTTACTTTTGAAAGAAACGGAATGATTAAAATGTAATACTGTTCTTAGCTTGAGATTTCTTAAACAGATAAGCACTGCACTTCTTATCCTCTCACATTTTTATGTACACCAAAAATAATACTATAATCAATTTTTACAGTGATTCAGGGTCTGACTCGGTTAGTACAGCCAATATTATTCGTGCTAATTTTGACCAAGATATTGCGAAACGGAATTTCAATCTCCCTTTACCCCAATGTTAACAAGTATTTAAAAGTGATACAGAATCCAACATTTGATTATCTTGAGACAATTAGAATACCGGCATTTTGTAAAAATTTCAATCCTTTAAGGCTTTTTGAATTATTTTGTTGACCACCAAACAGACGGACAGACAAAAACGTCAGCAAAAATGTAATTTCCTGGGCGGATTAGGAGGGGAGAATGCTGTGATTTGGAGGTTTGTTTAAAGTTTTCATGATTTATTTAACAGGCCTCGGTTTTCAAGCATGGGACACGAGATACATTGCTTCCATACGGTAAGTGACACCAATATGACAATAGTGTAGTATTTTAGTAGGGTGATTATTTTCACCACGTATGTTGTAGTATTTGTTCCCTGTTTTTTTCTTACTATGTTGTGAACATCAGCTCCAGCGAGGACGTTTTAAGGTAGTAGCCAATTAGCTTACTGGGTCACTAGGAGTTTATCCAGGACATAAAAACGTTCTTTAGTTAAGGCCCTAACTTTTCACACTCTGGCAGTCCTTATGAAAAATTCCTGTAGAAGAGGTAAAGAGTTCCATATTCAATTAGTGATTACATCCCTGGTTAAGCATTGCAGTTAGTTTTGATGCTAGAAATAGTAGCCCAGATCGTCGCTTTGATATTGTTATTGTATTTTCATCAAGTTTGTTCCTTTATTCAAATTTACGGTGATAAATGCAACGCAAAGCTGCAAGTCAGTCTATATCACAAACGTACTTTTGTTTGTTTCTAGCACCTCTGATCCTTAAAAGCATTGTGGAACGAGACCTTCTTAATCTAAACAATACGTTGCTGCGAAAACTCGGAATCAAAGTTGTTCAGGTAAGCAGAGAGGCGACGTTTTACCAATTGCAGTTCTACTTGTAGTTTAAGCAGCATTAAGCTTTGGAAAGTTTAAAAAGTCTTTCAGCTTGAAAATTTACAAAGAAAATAGGTAGAAATTACTAGTAACCAGAAGAACTCGGAAGAGTGGAAACGTCCGTCAAGCCAACGGGGTCAGATGGGATTTCCGATTTTCACAATATTCAAATAATGCTAATAGGCGTAACGGTAGTTGGATTTTCTCCCGCAAGGATTCTCTCACAAGTTGTGATTTTATGAAGAGATCGTTTCAACATGAATCGATAATCCAAACGGGTACCCAGATCACTCGCAAAAGTTAATGGGGGTTCCCATTGACCTCTGAATAATTTTATGAGAATCCGATCGTAACTTTTTGCGTTTATTAAACGATTTCATGGTTACGGGGGCCATTATGAATTGTCGGAAAAGTGAGACAAAATGGCGGATTCACAATGACAAC
>JANTCA010025096.1:0-44846 GCA_024741275.1 Chironex yamaguchii
TTTTGTATAAAGAAGTACCTGTTTACTTGTTGTAAGATTGGAACTGATGATGGACGCAAAGTTCGAAATATATTTTATCTTATCTCATCATGCTGTACATTGCAGTTTTTTATGTTTGCTGTTTTATATTTCATGTAACATTGGTTACAGTGTAGCAAGCACGTTCTAAATCTAAAAAAAAACAATGTTTAGCTGGTAGTAATACTTAGTTTGCACGTCTGCTATCCCATAAATTTCAAAGTCGTGACCCTAAATAATAAAAAGCCGAATTATTTCACGATCATTCTTAAGACTCGAGAGCCTTAGGACGTCTTATTACGTCTTTAGTACTATTATGCTAAATCTTTTCAAATTTCAGGGAGATATATGCAAATAGATTACCCTAGCACTCGTGTTTTCCGTTTTCCTGTTGTAAATAATCTTGTATTTCCTGCTCCAATGATCAGTGATCAAGCACCAGCAAAGACAACCTAACAAAACACCTTCAGACAATAGAACATGCTACAAAATATTCAATCAACAGCCTTTGGTTATCTCATGTGATAGAGCAGTAATATACTAATCTCCATTTTCCATATGTATACATAGCAGATTGGTCGATTGAGCTTGAAAATAAAATGTTATCAATAATTTGTCAATAAAACAGAGAGATGATTTATCCAAAGAGTCCCTACTCATGTTTTCTTGTGAATTTGCTTTAATTTGCGAGGTACTCGATACAATTTCCATCGAATATAAACAAAGGCATAATTGCATGCCATAAGGATATCTGTGGTTCCTTACACACTACATTACATTTATTTCCCCAAAGCAGATACCATCAAGCTTGGGTTCAAAACAAAGCAGGTAGTTTAATTGTAAAAACTCTCAACGAAAAGGTATGAAGCGAAGCCACTCGAGTAAATATTAATGTCGCTTGCGTAAATCGGATTAGTTAAAGAGCATGTTTCTTGTTCTCTCTTGTTCTCATTCATTACATGATAAAGGTATTAGACAAACCATTCTGAATTTATAGGAGTTATTATTCGATTGGTTTTGGGAGGAAATATTTATAAATAACTATGGGAGTGAAAAATCTTTCTATTGCATTGTTTTTGCACGACAATTGTTTGTTACTCAAAGACGTTTATAGCAATGGCTCCCGTGAGATAAAGGTGTGACTATAAATGATTTTGAGGCGCTAGAGTAGGCTTTTACACATTTCGTTTACTTAATAAACATGAAGTTTGATTTTGGTGAGACAATTCGGATGCTTTGGCAGCTTATGGTGATATTTCATTCACTTCCCTGGAGTGGGTTGTGTTTCAAGTGGTCGGCGTCAAACTGGGTCAACAGCTTCGAGCAAAATATGTGTAGAGAGCGACTATATCGTATGGATTGGAAAGCGATTATGCAACCGTGTAAAGATAAAATGAGTTTTGGACGAAAAATATTGTGGGATGACAGAAGAACTGACCCAAAGCGAAGTTATATTTTGTCAAGGACAATAAGACCAGCTGGAGAATATAGTACACTAAAAATTCAAAGCGTTGATAAATTAGGTAAAAGAAAAACTATAGGTGGTGATACATGGCGTGTCTTTGTGAAGGGAGTATCTTCGTTGGAGCCATTAGTATATGATTTAAACAACGGAGTGTACGAAGCAACATTCCTTCTTTTAGAATCTGGACAATATCGAGTAGAAATCTTTTTACAAGGAACACTTTGTAGCTCATATCAGGATCCTCCAAAGGATTGGTTTAAAAAAGGTTAGTTTTTATGATTGTTAACTGTAGTATAACCTAACTTCAAACAATTACACGTGGTTTTATAAAGCTACAAATATCACAGACCAATGTTCAGATTCGAATGCATGTTAAGTCTGTAACATGTCATGTGTGATCAATTCTACTAGTTCTTACATCTTTTGTTAGAATTGTTATTCGTAGTATCTGACCTGCTTATCTGTTGAGATAAATATTTCCTGATTTGCAATTGCGATGTCTGTTGTATGCTGCACTTTGCTTCGCATTAGACGGCGGTACTCCAGTGTTATACTTTGAAGGGGGCTAGTATAGGAGGCAATAATTATGCTGCTGGTAATAATGAGTGGTATTGGTGTTACTATTTTACAGAGATGATAATTAAACTGCCAGTACATTATTATCGTGCTCACGTTGTAAGTGAGTAGCTTCATGTTAAGACAAACTAACATTGAGATAAATGGTAAGTACAATCACGATTTTGTTATCGGCCAGAAATCGGTAAGCGGCCTTTGTTGAAATTGTGGTAAAAGTATAGAAGTAAAGCGGCAAACTCTAAATATGAGAATTCCTGTCTATCAGCAGATTTTCTGGGGCATATATTAGAGCATTACAACGTACAAAAGTAAATGCATAAATACCACACGAACACAGACTGTTAGAAATTGCTTTTTACATTGATAGTACTCCAAAAGGAAAACTATCTTTGTTGGCATGTTGACAACGCAGTGTGGTTTTTTTGATCAAAAAAGGTCCACTGGACTTGACTATGCCGACAAAGATAGTTTTCCTTTTTTGATCAAAAAGGTCCACCTATGTGTTTGTCATTTTCAATTAATTTTGAGATTATATTTTGAAGAGTTTTTTTCCAGTTGATCACAACTGAATTAGAATTAAGTCAAAACTCCCTTCAACATTGCGAAAATCAAATAAGGGACAAAAATGTGTAGGTCCCAAAGTATAGAATATTTACCTACAAGTCAGAATATGCTTAAATAGGCTGACGGCTTTAGGGACAAATCAAAAATGGAATTTTTCAAACAATCTGGTGCACTGCAAATAAGCATCACTTCATGAACTGACAGAAAATTTTTATCGTATACTGAAAAGTTTCTTTATTTATAAAATGTGAAATAAAAGCGTTCTTATGCACTCTAAATGAGTGTTCCTGACTATGTGCATCAAAGTCTTCTCAAGTGTTATTTATCATACAAAGCATAAACTAATTGTTACATTAAGACATCTTTTCCTTCCTTAGAGGAAATGAGAATATCTTAGGTTGAAAGACCCTGATCTTGAGAATTCTCTGTTTATATATTCTTAGTAATTTTTAGATGCTATAGTGGTAAAATGCACTGTATTTTCAACACGTGCTCCTATTTGCAGAGATCCAATGATGAAAATCTATGATTTAAAGACGTTTGCACTGCAACGGAAATTGAGGGTGTGTTACACATCCTCCTGAAGAATCAATTTTTTGTTAACCGTCTTTGTATGATTAGCTAATTGTTTCTTTTCTTATGCCATTTTATCTTTTGTATTTATTCATCAAAACAGCTAGAAAGCTAGCTCATATTGAGTATTTATTCAATACAAGCTACTGTCGTAATAAGTAACAAGTATGGCTCGACACAGGACCGCCACGCTGAGGTTGCCGGTTTCCCCTACAGCGCATGCTCAAATCCCCCTACTTTCCCCTGATATACTGATATATCACTGATATTCATCAGACAGGTACTCACAGCCGTGACAACTTTAGTCCTACGCCATTGCTAAAAATAGTCTATTTTTGCCCCTAAATCTAGATTTTTCTCCGCGCAGTGGTTTCTAAATAGCCACTATTAAGATACAATACCACCTTTAAATTTTATGAATACCGTGCAAAGCTATTTTGAAATGATTTCTTTTGTCAACATATTTCATCCCTGCCTTATTTACAAAATTGCACCATTGAGGATAGAAGATGCCAAAATACTTATCCTGGCTTGCTTTTACGTAAGACACTCGGACTAGAAGACACTATAAGTTTGTATTCCCTCATTCCAGTAAAAGTGTGACGTCATGGATATGTCTTTTAAAATTTATAAATTTTGATCACCGATTCTTAAAGAACCTGAACAGTTTTACAAATTTCTCACATTTCATTCCAATATTACAAACATTGTCTGAGATATGGGAACTTGAATACGTAAGATTTCATATAGAAACTACAGTGTTATCTGCTTGGTTCATGAAATCATGAACCAAGCTTGAAATACAGTGCTTTGGTAGGGAATAAACTGACTATCGCTTTGCCATATCTCTGATAATTTTTAATACATTTGTGCAAAATTTTACATTTGGGGTTATTTTATTATATCTTTTTAAGACATTTGGTTCAAATCCAGAAAGTCCAAAATAAGTTTTTCTGGCGTCATCACTTGAGTGGTCTATTGTCTATAGGTGATTCTAGAGCAACAAAAGAACTACCCTAGACCAAAGGTTTTGTCTATGCATCTTTTGAGGAAATTTCAGTGCAACGACGTTATACGTTTGTCCTTCCAGGAATGAAATCTGTAGCTCCAGAGCCATTTATCTTAAAATGTTACTGCCACTCATTCCGTCTTGTTGCAGAGCATGCACTTAAAACGTTATCAGCTAGACAGCTAATACATAGCCTAGGCAACTATTTCAAGTTGTCACCAAACAGACACAAGAGTCTTATTGATTTCCAAAAATTTCTCAAGGTTCATGTCTACAAGTTTTTAAAATGCTGCTAGACCTTTGGCTATTAATGCAGTATTAAAACTTGCGATCAACGAAGTTTTGAGCATTAGCCTGCATTTAAATGTTCTTTGTTGCTATTGGTGTAGAAGCAAATTCACTGCAGGATGAAAGAATATTGTCGGCCTTGAAATTTCCATATGTCAAGCCAACTCTTAGAATCTCGAAATTTGTCCTTGGCGATCTGACAGCCTCTTACTTCACTCTAATAGTTTCCAGTGGCATGCACTTTTATCAGAATTGGAATATTTACTGCTAATGCTAAAAGGATTGAAGGCCCAGAAGTACTTGCAAACGTTAATATCAATGACAAACTTAATTGGCTCCACTGGAACACGTGTATCCTGAATACATGGCACAGACACTAAAAAATTCTCGCACGCCAGAAAGGGATCTTCTAAATAAGAAGCAGGAATTGGCACAGAGAAGCTATCCATCAAATTTGCAGTAGGCTAGACATATTAGAATTTGATATGTCAGGTCTACAAGATGTTAGCCAAACAAAGCTTTTGAACGGTGCTGCTTCTAGTCATTCATCAGGTGTGCTTGCCAAAGGTTTCCCTTGGATTATAACAAATCTTGTAATTAGCATACAGTCCATAGATAGAGAGTGAAGGTTTACTGACAACACAGCATAGGCTGATATGAACATAGGGAAGTGACTGAGTCTTGCCGCGGAATGCTGAAGATTCCAGTCTAGATCCTTTAGCCAAGTTTATGCTTGAGGTTACAATCCTTCCCCAGACCACAGGTGTAGTCGACAGAACATTTTGAAAAGTAAATGCCAATAGAAGAAGTTCACTTTCGGTGAATACACTGCAATGAATATTGAGATTAAAAAAATATTTCCCTTTGGCTTGTGCAGTTGATCGATCGACTGCACTAAATGGCAATGCATGTTCAAGCTACTTGATATGCATCCGTGAATGAGAAGCTATAAATTTTGAAATCGAGGAGAACTGTTCTGATTTTTAAGTGTTTGATTACCTTTTAGAGTTAATCTTTCTTGCTAAGTTGTCGTACTCGCCTCTTTTGCTAGAAAAAAGTAACTTTTTCTTTTGATTGACTGTCTTTGTAGCAAATCCACTATTTTTCATACTTGTTCAACATTTCCAGGTAGGTTTTTCCTACGATTTCCATATTTCCTTTATCGTAAGGATTTTTTTTTACCAAACAAGCCTTAGCTCTACATTGGGTAATCTTTTATGAGGATCATCGAGATTTCATACCTTGCTTGTTTTGTTAAATATTTAACAGGAGACTACAATGGACACTTTCAAGAAGACTGGATGTATAAGAGCCATGCTGGCTGGCCCAGTATGCTGCGAGAGAGGCAATGGCAACCATTAAAAGGATTAAAGAAAGGTTTCTCTTTCCTCGTGAAGAAAGCAGACAAGAAGATTTTTGCAGGTAGTGTCTGAGTGCATGCAACTTTATTAAAATTGTAGTTATTTATACGTTTACAGATAGACACGTTACAAATCCAGTAACAAAAAATTTGCGTAAAGATGCTTAAAATTTGGAGCAGTATAAAAGTTATGAAGATGAGAAGCAGTGGATTTGAACTATGACTCTCATATCTATCAAGCTGTTAAATCCATTGTCATGTTTTGTAAACACTTAAATACTAAGACCTCCGACGTTCTGTTTCACATCACGTATTAATGCTATATGCTTTATCTTAGGTTTTTAATCTAAGATTAATAACAATTAATCTTTTGTTCTAAAACTGCTAGGATCTGGGACATGCTACAAAAATGTTCAACACAGCAATCTAGATCTTTCCCGTTTGCAACTTTCTTCTCTCTTTTTTAAATTTTAATGCTATTTGTGTTTTGATCAAATCTTTCGGGTTTCCCACAGGATTGAGTTGTAAGGCAAATTAATTTAATACAAAGTTAAGCAAATTAACACTTCTAATTTCTCCTTTTTTTTGTCAGAAAATATGGAAAGGCTACAAAGTTGGCACGAGATTTGTGGATTAAATGGCAAATGTAATTTTCTTTGGGATGGTTATGGACGATGGATAGGGAAGAAATGGAAACCACACGCTCCTGGTGATTATATCACATTCGTTGCAATTGTTTTCTTAATTTTATTGAAACTATTACTCTCTTACAATATCCGCAAAATAAAAAGTCAATATATCTTATTATAATATATTATGGGACATGATATTCTATGATGTGGCATTGTATTCTATAGTATCATATCCGTCTTGTTAAGTTGTAGCATATCTTGCAATTTTATCTTTAACAGAGTCCAAGCAAGCTTTTCAGCCAACAAAACGAAAGAAAAAGGGAACATTGTGGTTGTATGGGGATTGTTATGCTTATCACTTTTATGAAACAATCTGGAACAAGACACTCTGTCACTCAGTCTATCAAAGATGCAATCAGTAAGTAAACTCTGCAAAATAGTAATATAATTTGCAAAGCTCTTCACCTTTTATCTAAATTGCTTGTTTGGGAGTTACAATTATTATGAAGGGGGTAAGGAGACACGTGCCACTTCTGCCCTCTTCTAGGAAGAGCAGAGGGGCTAAGCAGTGCTCGTAAACAGGAATCTTTTCCGGATGGCTTTTATTTTATGTCAGTCTAGATGTATAAGAAGGGTGTGGGATCGGGACATTTTGAGAGAATAGAAAGTTGTATCCTCTCGTCCTGACAAAACTTTCTTATTAATTGAAACAACCCAGGCAATTAATTTGAAAAACAGTCAGCCTAATAAAAGTCCGCATTTATTTTATATTTAGGTAGCTGTTGCATCCAGCTTACTGTAATTAAAGTAATGATAGGAACCATACGTTGCTCCGACAATACGTGCTTAAACCAGAAATGATCAAATCGTCAATGTGTTTGTTTTTAGTTACTAGGAAATTCAAAATATTTCACTCGGTTTTTAAAGTCACATAAGTTTCACATAAGTTCAATTTTAATGCTATTTTTAGCC
Source organism: Chironex yamaguchii (assembly GCA_024741275.1). Classification (NCBI taxonomy): domain Eukaryota; kingdom Metazoa; phylum Cnidaria; class Cubozoa; order Chirodropida; family Chirodropidae; genus Chironex; species Chironex yamaguchii. The sequence continues at coordinate 7,458 of JANTCA010025096.1, forward strand.
TGAATTTTTAATTACTTTCTGGCATAGATGTTAATGAATAATTTACGTAATTGCTGTTTTGAACTCTGCTGCCTTGATATTTGAAGATCTATCGAGAAACTGGCAGCGAGGGGACTTAACTGGAGAGCCAGCTCTTTTTTGCATCAAAAATGGGGAAATAAGAGTTAAAAGAGCTAAAGAATAACCCAGAGATTAAAAGGCTGATTTAAAAAGTTGAGAATATAGATTAGCATTTATACCAATGGAATGTTCACAGAGGAGAAACAGGAAAATTGCTTAGTGGCTTAACAACAATGACGTGGTGACTGAAACTACAGAAAGAATTGAAGGGCGCTGTGCAATAACAAGTGTATATTTGAGCTAAAACAATTTTACATACTGAAGTCATAAACTTAATCACAGTATAATCCAAGTTTAATTAATGGGGAGCAAATCAAGAACAGATCACCATCATAAGTGCCATAACCATTCACTATGCTTGCTTAGATGCATTGGCTCTTGTTCAAATTCTGGATAAAGCCCATCTACGTCTCCAAGTGTATAGCAGTGCAAAAATCTACAGCATGATTAGAGAGCCAGCTAGAATCAGAGCTGTTACTGAACTCTTGAGCTATAAGTGAGGAACGCATGCCAGCCCTAAGCAACCTGATTTGTCTGTACATGACAAATCCACCGTCATCAGGCACTGCAGAGAGAACATTTGATTCATCGAGGAGACTTAAGTCTTGGGTACATTCAACCAATTTGCCAATATTCACAAAGAGGAAAAGACTACAACTTTGTGTTATTTTAGAGTGTTTGTACCTTTTGGCCAATTTGTAGTTGTTTCCGTATACCACTCTTCTTTGATGAAGAAAAGCTCAATTATTATAGTCTTTTTTGCATCATTTAAGCAAGGTATGGCGTTAATCATGCACAGAATGACATTGTATTTGTAATTTAATTGAATAGCAGCAGAAGTAAGAATAAGAGAGTCATAACCATGAACAAAAGCATTTGATGTATGATACAATAGTACAAACTTACATGTATTTATTGAAGAGCTATTCTGAAAGTAATGTGTCAATGTGTTGTTGTGGAAACCAGACAATAGACAAATACTTGCTTCAAGAAGTTCTGCGATGATAATATATGCAACCGTAAGGGCTTACAAGCCATTAACACTTGAATAGGCCGGAGACAACAAGTCGCTGCAAGTAGCGCATAGTAGCAGACGTAGTAATAGTAAAAGTAATAAGGTAGTATTAGTAGCAACAGTAGTAGTAGTATTAGTACAAATATTATTATTATTATTATTATTATTATTATTATCATTATTGCTACTTGTTACCCAAAGTATCATGGCATTTAACAATTTGTGACCTTGGTATTACTTGGATTAAATCTGTACTTGACGTGAAATGTCACAGTTATCTTCGAAGATGGCTAGAAATTCCACCCAGTGGTACTCTTGATATTGCTTTATGAACAAGTCAAAGTTTGGCCTTAATTTAGTCGATATATCTACAACATTTACACAATGTCAAGTAATTATGGGAAAAAATTTAGAAATTCACGTGATCTTGATATTTACAATGCCTTTGATGGTGCTACGTTTGCTAATGATCAATACGATTGGTTTGAAAATACTAAATCAATAATCAAAGAATTTCGTTATTAGAAGGAATCTAATGTTTTCGATGATAATGATCGATAATGATGAATCTTTGTACTATTTATGTGTTTGGCATAAATATTCTGTCTGTTACCTCGGAACATCTATAATTTCGCTATTTGTTACCTGAACAATTGTTTTCCTACCTTCAGGAATCTTTGTCTTTGGGAAAAAAAGACAATCAAAGGATGTGTCTCATGTCTCAATTCTCAAACTTAGCAACACGAGATTTCTAGCTGTCCTATACACTTGAGTCAAGGACGTTACAAGTGGCGACATGATTTAGTTTATAAAATTATTTCTCAGTTTCTTCTATCTTTAAACAAAAATCTAAAAATCTACTGCGACATTGATGGTTTCTTATCACCAAGCTTGATGTCTGAAGATACGCCCTTATATGTTGATTCAATGCAGCAATTCACTGGGTGCACTGCAATTAACTGTTGGATTTAAAACAAATCTTAATTCAAATTATCAGAGAGAAATGAACAAATATAAAGCTCTTTGTAAAGATCTTGCAGAAAATTATAATGTCCACTTCATTAATTTGAGTATGAGTTGAATTGTAGGGATAGCAAAGTCCAGTGTCTGTTTTGTTGATATGTTGAAACGTCTTAAGGTTGATATTCATGATTTTTTGTTACGTGAAATGATTGACTTTATAATAAGATCTTCTTATTTTCTGTTTTGTGGACGTAATAAAGACTGGACTGATCCTGTTGGTAACTTTTTTAGTCATGATCATTTGTTATTAAGATTTATAACAACCAATGTAATCGATTTGGATATGCCTTCCTGCAAGTGAGTATCCAAATGTATGTCTTGAGTCAAAAATATATTTGAAGTTTCAAAAAAAGTATTATCATTGTCATTATCACTAGTAGTAGCAGTAGTTGTTGTAGAAGTAGAGGAAATAATAAGGCATTAGTATTTTTAAACTTCATTTTATTGAATCTTCCTCTAATAATTACAATTGTAAACCTCACTATTAATAGGTAGCTTACAACAGACTACTTGGCTACCATACAATCTCTACAAGATACTGGCAACATTAACATTTGCCCAGTTCAAAGTCATACCATTCTTTGCCTTGGCGGCAGAAGATGTAATACGTGGCTAGTATAGTAAAGTTTATGATCTTTTTTATTATGTAGTTCTAAAATTTTTTGTTAGAAGTTTTTGGTGATCATTAATAACACTGTAGGCCATCTATCAAGGCACTGTCAATTGTGCAGATTTTTACAAACTTCACTTTGTTATATTTTATTCTGTGGTGCTTCAGCAAGTCCCTGTGTTTCTGTTCCTTTCGCTCTGCATTATTCCCAAGATTGGGTTCATAGTTATCTCTAGGATTTAGACCATTGATTGGAAATTTAGTGAAAGAGATTAGTTCTTAGTTAATGACATATGATTATAGGGGTAGATGTGAGCGTTTGAAGGGATGGAAATGTTGATGTAGTAAAATAAACAACGGAAATGTGGCGCCATGTGTGCCAACATTGTTGAACGTAACCTTTGATTAGGAGTGATTTTAAGCGTTGAAGAGAAGGAGCGAATAAAACAAGCTCAGATAAGATTGGATTTTTGGTAAATTGTTGCTGATATGTCTTAAAGAAAAATTAAAAATGTTCTTTGGTAGCTTACTTGCAGATGAAAAAAGTGAGTTGAGTCTTGGCAATGAGTGTTTTATTTTGTTAGAAAAGAACCAGATTACGGTTACTCTCCGAGTCCCTTTTTGTACATTTTGGAAAGATCCTAATTTGTCTTTTCTATTATGATATTCTTCTTTCAATGTCATATTGTTTCATTGGGGGACGTTTCAAAAGCATTTTGTAGAATGGGTTGACATTGTACAACTTTTGTCGATAGCGAAATGACAATTAAGTTATTTTTTAATCATCATTGCCAAATACTTGAATTCTTTTAAAATTTTTTTTTCTGGTAAAATCACTTTATAATTACACACTGTTTTCTCCAGGTAAATACAGGGGCAGTGGGATTAATAATGAAAGTCTTGAATATATCAACAGCAACACTAACAACAACAGCAAAGAAAATAAGTCGTAATAATAACAGACATAGAAGAATAAAAAAATAGATAATAAAAGTTTAGTAATATTGGATCAGTCTAGTTCTTATTTCTTCGATTCTATCTGCAGTATAATCGCTCTGAACGCTTATTAATCAGACCATCGTGATCTAAGTTAATTTTAATAAATTTGATGAATTTCGTACTTCTCCTCGATGTAAAGCAAATATTCATTCTGGGGGATACTCTCATTATGGCCTGACAGGGGGTCCGGTCAGTTTGAGGGTCTTAGTAAATGGTACCAAATGGCCCAAGTTAGCAAAATAAAGCTACTAATTGAGGATATTTTAAGTGCTACCCTTTGGAGGTACTCGTAAGTAACGGTGAGATTGCAACTTATTACGAAAGTCACGATTTTGCCTTTTTCAAATCAACTATAACCATTAGATAACGGAGGAATTTGTGAATGAAACACAAAAAAGCATGTTAGGTTATTATTCTAGCAAGTTAAACTTGCTTTTGTCAAATGCTTATATTAACATTGCTGGATACTACCAAATGGAAATGTTTTGATCATTATGCTACCATTTGGGGGTCATTGTACAACATGCACCACTATTTGAGTATGATTTTCACATTTTGGCTTTGGTCCTATTCAGCCAATGGGAGTACCCCCGGGGTGTACATATTATAAAAGCTAGCAAACCTTAATAAAATTTCTTGATTGACCAAATCCTTTTTAAGTTGTGGTATTCCTTTTAATATATGAGGTTTGATTAAATTTGTTTCAAAATAAAGAGTTAGTTCAATAACTGTAACAACAGGTATAGGCTTTGATTTGTTAATGCTTGCAGCATCATGTCTGAAGTTAGGAAGCAGCTGATTACAATTCTTGTAATAATAACAATTTCTATAATGATAGCAACAATTGTAATTACAATAATAATAATAATAATAATAATAATGCTATTAAAAATAACGATAATTATAATTAAACGTCATTGCCACATGTTCAAATATCTTTCAGAAGATAATGATGACGATAGTAATAATACTACTCTACACTTCCTGTTACTTTTTACATTTACTTTTATATTTTACTTTTGTATTTATTGCGATGCGTATTTTTATTCAAATCTAAAACAGAACTGTTTTTCCGTTTATTGTACAGCTCATACAACTGGATTTACCCTCGATTACATCCGATTCACGAAAAGGATCCTTCGATCCACAGGAAGGATCCGCGAGATATCTCAATTTCAAGACTTCTTGGTTATCTTCATGATGTCTTAATAAGGAAAGATATGACAAAAGACGCAGTCCTCTTGTTAAATTTTGGTCTTCATTTTGCCAGGGCAACCAGTTTTGAAAACTATAAGACATTAATCACAAGAGCTATCAAAAAACTGAAAGCAAATTTCAAAGGGAGTACAATTTGGAGAACAACAACTGCTGTTTGGAAGCCAGAGAAAAAAGTTCACAAACGTTTTCAGACATACCAAGTAACGATTGAATTTTAAATACTAAATTATGTTAACAAATTATAGAAATACGCTTGCATTTAAGTGCTCCAATCAAAATATCTAATTGTCTTGTTACGTTTAGATGTGAATATTATGAAATTTAGGATTAAGTATAATGAGCGAGCTATACTATTGTGCGTCAAAGTTACACAATAGATTTGAGCAAGCAGGTTAAGGTCTTGAAAATTCAAATAAATAGGCAGTAATTTGCAATTTCATAAACTTTTAACTCACATAATGGTCATGTAGTAAAAAGCATTATAAAATTAGTATCAGGCACAGAGATAATAAAAGCATGGACAATGTCCTGATAGGGTTTTATGCTGTTGAAACAAAATTGATAAATACCTTAATGTTTTTTTTGTATTTCTTACCTATATCTTTTGTTTTTTTTCCTAGCGCGTTCTTTTGTTCAATGCCTTTGCTATGGAAGCAATGTGTCGAGAGGGAATCCCCATTATTGACGTCTTCCCAATGACAGCCTCAGCACCTGATCAACCAGAGGATGGGATTCACTATGACCTTTCACTCATGAAACCACTCGAAAAAATCCTAAAACACTTTGTTTCAGTCAAAATTAAGAAGGATGGTAAACACAAGAGGAACTAAGCTATAACGTGCAAGGAATTAAAGAATATTTACCACTGAAATTAAGACGGGAGAATACTCTGACGGGACCAGAGTTTGACTCCAAAGTCTATTTACCCTGCCGATCTCTTAACAGCCGCGTTTTGCAGTCACTGACACGAATAATGAGACTTCTCTACTTACTTCAGCCCCTTTCCCTTAAATATGCTCATCTAGACTTGGATATTTGTGCACAAAACTCATTCAAGCTTGAGTACATTTCTACTTTTACCATTTTATCAAGAAACTATGTTAAAATTTATCTAAACTTATACCTACAACAAACTAAATTTTGGTTTGATGCAAAGGAATGATGATTTTGCTCTTTCTGTGGCTTTCTATTTTGATATATTTTGAGAAATGTGACGAAGTAAACTACAAAGGTTTGACAAGTATACAATACACGATTAAATAGTCTTTATAAAAATTATTCTAATAATTATCCTCAATCCATTTAACATTTATAATAAGGAATAACGATACACAAAGTTGAGGAATAATGCAACAGATTCGAGTTGAAGCTGAGCATATCAATTTCTGTTTCAATGTCTCCTTTAATGGAACTATTGTTCCATCTGTCGTCTTCTTCTTTAATTAGTTGTAAAGCGGGAGTGACAGTAATGAAGCATACGCTCACGAGAGTCTGATTGTAGATCACTCGCTCTCTAAGACTGTTGTAACAAACGATTAAAGATAGACAGCGTATGAGTACAAAAATCTTGATATTCATATGCAGAGCCATAACGTCTGAAACGTACTGCCGATCCCCAACACCTCATACGCCAGGTAGCCCACACATCTGCAGGACATTCACGCACTTTGTTGTTACATATTGCGCTCAGCCTGAGCGGCTCAGGTCAATTATTTGTCCTACATTTTGATATGTTAGCTCCTTTCGCGTAAATATTTACGCTACATTACACTAAAAAGAGTTTCTAGGACTTTTAAATATTATACATCCTGGCATCAATTATGCTTGTGTGCCACAAGTCACTAAATTACGAGAATCACAAATGCAAATTTAATGTTTGTAAGCACACGAGTATTAACCAAGCTTATATCAATCTCCTACTGACACATTTTGGGTTGTAAAACAAACTTCAAGCCACATGGTGAATGCACTGAGCACTGTAGAGGTAACCAATGTGCAATTGTTCTTGTGGACAGCATTTTGAGCTTAACAGTTCAAGATTAAAGGTCGCGCTTTTCATGTGCCAACCTAATGTGATTACACATTCTTGGCGGTACAAACTTGAAAATTTGTGGTATTGCTCTCAAAACATACTAAAAAGTGTTTTCGCCTGGCATTCTTTTTATCAATCGTCAGAAAGATAAGTATTGATGTAAGGCAACCATTTTTATTAGAAACATCAACTAAAACTGGTCAATCAGAAATCGTAAAGCAAAAAGACGAAGAAAAAGGAAAATGAAAAAACTGAATTGGTGGAAAACTGCAAGTAAAAGAACGAAGTCCTGGTTTTGTTGTTTAATGTAGACAGACACGTACAATACACGTAGATGGAAAGACGATCTTGCTATGTCAATTATCGAAATATTATCGTCCTGATACATTTTAGTATATTCTGAATTTTCCAGTAAATGTAGAGACGCTTGTAACGCCAAAATGGCTGTCGAAACATACGATACTGCTATTCACCAAGACTGTCAGGCAAAAAAAAAAGATTTTAAGCATGTATGAATTATGTGACATTTACATCACCTTTTCTCAAGCTCGATGTAAGCAATATTTACAAAATGTCCAAACTCGAGGAAACTAAAAATTCCATTGCGTAAAGATATATTTCAACACACGAAAGGCATTTAAAGCTAATAATTATATCGATGGCGATTATCTTACAGCAAAGGATGATTACTTTCTACTGTCTTTCCTGTGATCATTGTTGCTAATTATTAAAAATCAGGGATTAGTAAAGGAAAAGCCGTGCAGAAGATCGTCAAGTACGATTAGGGAAAGGATGGTATACTTATGACAATAGGCAATTTAAGAGCAACATTTAACTTCATATTAACAAGAATTAGACCACAACTTCAAAGACGGTGTCTTAAGAACCCATTTCACCCAATTCAAGTTCCGCTGTCCATTTCTATCTAACCTTTGGGGAGAGGGGGATTTCTTTACGGTATTGCAAGTATGCCAGGCTTAGCAAGCTCTACAGAGATTACAATCGACTTAAGTCTGCGCCTTTTTGTTGTTATTTACATCTGCGCATGCAGAGTCTCATTTTAACATTGAAAATAGTAAACAAATAATAAATTCGGATCAGCAAATGAAAAGCATGACTTTAGCTTAATGTCGCGCTTCTGCCATATAGCCGGTAACACCCGTCGAGCCAAACCTATTTTGTCACAAGTTTAACGTCGAGCCTTTCAGTAGGCTAAACATGGTCTTTGATACAATTCTATAACATTAGTTATACCTTAAAGACTAAATGTGGATTTGTTTGGCAGAATTCGGCTCGAACTCTAAGTATTTTTGCAGACGATAACAATCCGGGATAACTCTAATAGACATAGTGGTTTTCTTGACTAGGACTCGGGCACCTAGAGGCAAAAGTGTCTCTTTTGATCTGCTCCAGTGATCACTAGTTTGCCACCAGACAGAGTTAATAGTTCCCAGTGAAAACTTAAGACGACATGTTGATTCTAAGTAAATGTTTATACTCCTAGGTTCGTATGGGCCATCCACGTTGAAGTGTTTCTATTTGTAGAAGAAGGAAAGGTTTGGTCGTATTATGTGAAAAATTCCTTATCTGCATTATTTTATATTTTACAAAAATTAAACTGGCCTGTTAATGATGAAATGTAATCTGTCTTTTAGAATTTTCCACATCATTAGCGTGATATTAAGTATTAGCATTTTCAGTCTAATTGGTTCGGGGATGAGATGGTCAAATTTAAAGTTGAATAGTGAATTTGAACAAACAATGTGCAGAGAGCGACTATATCGTATGGATTGGAAAGCGATTATGCAACCGTGTAAAGACAAAATGAATTTTGGACGAAAAATATTGTGGGATAACAGAAGAACTGACCCAAAGCAAAGTTATATCTCGTCAAGGATAATAAGATCAGCTGGAGAATATAGTACACTAAAAATTCAAAGTGTTGATAAATTAGGTAAGAGAAAAACTATAGGTGGTGATACATGGCGTGTCTTTGTAAAAGGAGTATCTTCGTTGGAGCCATTAGTGTATGATTTAAGCAATGGAGTGTACGAAGCAACATTCCTTCTTTTAGAACCTGGTCAATATCGAGTAGAAATCTTTTTACAAGGAACACTTTGTAGCTCGTATCAGGATCCTCCAAAGGATTGGTTTAAGAAAGGTAAGTGTTATAAATAGAGTATCTAAGTAATGACGCCATAAAATCTAGTTTTGGAATTTACGAATTGTGACCTTGGATTTTCCAAAAATAACAACATATATGAAATTTCATTTAAAGCTGAGAGAGCGTGCCTGAAAAATGAAGATTGGAGGAATTAAGATTTTCTAGACAACCACTGTGTTATTAGCGTGGTTCATGAAGTCCTAAACCAGACGTAAAATTCAGCTCTTTGATAGGAAATGAACTATATCTGATAATGACTGGCATATTTAATCAAAATTTACTTTTGTGGTGATTTGATGATGCGCTTTCTAAATACGTCCTTTAAATCCAGAAATTCTTGAAGCAGATTTTTGTGACGTCATCACTTAATGCTCTTTTGCAATCTATATCAATGTTGGTGTTAGAACAGGAAGCACAAAGCGAGTAGATGTAAATGATCTGTGATTGGAACGCCAATGTTGATAATTGAAGCATTGCACTAAATTGCACACGGTCAAAAAAAGATAATGACGTAGGGTTTACAAATGAGGTATAAAGGGTTTAGTTAGTGAAACATACAAAATATTAGATTCTGTAACCATGTAAGGAATCAGTTTGCAGCCAAATGACAATCGAACTATCAGATCATTTGGGAAAGCATTTTTACTTTCACTGTAATTTTGCCAGAATTAAATATTTGTTTAACACCGTGTGCATGTTTGTGGAGATGTGCGGGGCTGCTGGTGGGTGCAAGCACTTTGTAAAAGTGCAAAATGCATGTCGAGGTGGAAAATGCGTTTTCGTCATTTGAAATTTTAGAAAGTCAGATTTATTCACTGTTTATTAAGCAAATAATACCACTTTTCAAAGCTTGAACCCTGACATCTGCAGGTGATTATAATGGGCACTTTCAAGACGACTGGATGTACAAAGACAAAAATGGTTGGCCAAGCATGCTGAAGGAAAATCTATGGGAACCCCTTAACGAGAAAAACGAGAATTACACATTTTATATTAAGTTGGCAAGTCAGGACGTCCTTGCAAGTAAGTAACAAATGCATGTTTCCTATTTTTATGATTCTGTTACTACATAAGAGCTTTGTGCTTCAAATATTGAATGATTTTGAACCGCAAAGGTAAACATTTTCTCTCGCGCGTAAAAAGGTACAATTTCTGTATGAAAGATAAACTAGCTAAAAGTGTAACTTGGAGGGTTGCACTATACGCATTGGCATTGAAAAAGCTAAATAAAGAATAATCGATGTTTTTGACCTATGGTTATAGAAAAGAGTTTTCCCGTCAACTTGACTCGAAGAAAGTTTAAAGATCGGGTACCACAACATGTTAGAGTGAGTGCAGAACAAGGTCTACTTTGAGGAAGTGTAGAAAAGAAAGATTCAGAAATAAAGACACCTTGGAAAGAGAAGGAAATAGCTAGATGTTAGCAATCATAGAAAGAGAAGTAACTGAAAGAAGATATAGGAAGAAGTGGGATGGATTTATCACATCATCAATTGCAAAGAAAGTACCGAAGGACCAAGTTAAATGCAACTGAAAGGACACCTAGGGTTCTAAGATTGACTACGGATCAATGACCTGAACTTAATAACATCTTACAAAACCATACTAAGTCAACGAGTGATTGCTTTGTAATCAAGAACTTTATCCCCTTTGATTTCTGCAAGCCTTGCAGTCAAGGGAGCCATGAAAAACAGCAACAAGTAGACAGACAAATTTCCACATGGGTTCTGTGAAAATGTAATTGATGAGAGGTAACTGTATAGTTCTAGATTGACTAATTCTCATCTTCGTGATAAATTATTTCAAAGTAGTAATAATTTGGAGATGAGTAAAAGTGAATATACTTTTGTAAAATACGCAACAACAATCATGACTTTAACTTTCAATGAGCTATGGTCAGCAATGCTGGTCGAGCAAAGTGGATAAAAAATATATTGTTGACTTTGTGTGAAAGACTGAGTAGGTTACACGACAATGTTTGCAGTAGAAGAATAACCTAACACTTCCTGTACGTACGATATGATTTGAGGGGTGTGAGGGGAGATTTAGGTATGAACTAACCTAAAAAGCCTCCATTGATAACAACCTATCATCTCTTTCGTGATCACGAAATTGGACTTATTACCCTTTTGAGGCACCTTAAAAATCACCAATAACAACGAAAAATGAGAGCAAACCCCAAGTCCCTACCCTTGTTAGTTAATATGGAAACAAGTCAGAAAGCAACCAACGATGGTGATTTTTGCCACTAAATATATTATCAAGGCCAATCAACTTGTTTGGCTTCTGTCATCCTCTTTATTAATCAAAACGTACATTTAAGCTTTTTAACTTTTTTTCTATAAGAAAACCTGAAGACGCTAGAAAACTGGAGAAGTATCTGTAAATTGACCAAATGTAATTTTCTTTGGGATGGATTTGGACGATGGATTGGAGACAAATGGGAAGAATATGTCAGAGGTGAGAGACGCAAAGACTAACCAACAAGCAATGCGGTGTTTCGTAGAAAGGAAATGCTCTTATTCCTCCTATCATATTTAATCATATTACATGTATTGCATCACATTGCTTGCCACTGGATATTATAGCAGTGTACTGCATTGAAATCAAATTACATAGAAGTACAACAGGGTATTCTGGTCGCCATTGCAATACACATTTAAACACACCTTTAACCTTATCTATACTGCCCAATCGTTAAAAATATGATATTCTGGTCCTATGCTATCAAATTTTCTCTTCTGGGCGCTCCATAAATAAAGTCCATCTTAAATTTTTCAACTTGTCTCCCATTTTCATGCTTGAATTTCATTTACATCCCACTGTGCTTTCTCTAACATCACATTACAGTATGGCAGATCGATTTTTGCTTTGTTTCACTCGATAACAATTAATTGTATTATATCATTTATTGTCTTTTATTGTATGGTATCGATGTGTAAGTAAAAGAGAGGATCAGCAGTAAATATACCGACAAATTTAATCCTGCAATCACTGTACTCGAGATACTTCAGTGACTATCGTGAAAACTACGCGGTTTCTCATATTATCCTCCTTAAATGACATGACTTACCTTTCAATTTGGGCAATATTGTTAAACTGTTTTATTCCTTATTCTGTCACTAGCTATTATTCTACTCTTCTCATAGAGAAACCGAAACTAAAGATCAAGCGAGGTAATCATCACCAGAGGAAAGGCATTCTATGGGTATACGGTGACTGTTATGCCTATCATTTTTATGAGACCATTCGCAAGAGGACAATCTGCGACAAAGTCTTCAAAAAATGCGATCAGTACGTACACTGTTTCAAACAGTGCTCTGACGGTGTCCTTTGTTTCGTTCAATAGCGTAATTCTTAAGAAAACTATCCCTGTAAGAGTCTGCAAATTGTCGTTGTAGCTAAGGGGGTATAATACCACGTAAACCAGCCCTGACTATGCACGATGACAATCAAGGAAGTAAGTTTACGTATAACGATCAAGCTGCCACTAAATACACAATACAATACCTCAGATGAATTTGGGTAGGAATCATTTAGTTCTTGTTTTCTTTTTTATCTCGCTATAAAGTTCAGTGGTTACTTTAGCATGGACGTGCGAACTTAAGATAACATTTGTGTCTTTTCTCAAGTGTCACACCTGGCTGAGCCTTCTATTCCATATAACTCGATATTTTGCATACTAAGCCTCTTCCTAACACGGTTAAAATGTTAAGGCTTGAGGTATGCGTAACAAACTCGTCAAGAAAACACGGGGTAAATTACAAAGTATATCACAGGATGTTTTTAGTAGCGAGCTCGTTGCTGAGGGTAACTGATTCCAACGTCAGGATAAGTGACTGTAATGGGAACGAACCTTTCACAAGAGTTGACTCCTGTACCTTCTCTCGCCAAGGATCTATTTGTTACAAGGATTTGAAGTTCCATCCTCTGCTCAATCATCCACATGACAAGGCAAAACGACATGGTATGTATTATTAAGTAGCGACTACCGATAGGCTGTACAGATGACAAACATTAAATGAAGACGACGTGTCTACGAAGAGACTGACTTCAGGTCTCTTACGTGAGGCATGCATTCCAAAGTAGCAAGTTACTAATTAGAAAACAACATTTTAAACAACTCATTTTAAACACTTTGAACTACCTTGTCCTTTTAGATCATACAACTGGATCTATCCTCGACTAAATCCCGTTTATAAAAAGGATCCCTCCATATACAGAAAGGATTCAAGTGATATCTCTATTGACCGACTTGTCAATTACCTTCACGAAGTAATAACAAAGGAGGAAATGAATAAGGACTCAGTTCTCCTGCTCAATTTCGGACTGCATTTTGCGCGAGCAACTAGTTTTAGCAATTATCAAAGATTAATAAAAAAAACACTCAAAGAGATAAACACATTCTTTAAAGGAACAACTATCTGGAGAACGACTACAGCCGTCTGGAGACCAGAAAAGAAAGTCTATAAAAGATTTCAAACTTATCAGGTATCACGCGATGAGTTTATCAATGGCACTATTATCAAATTGATATATCTGACTGCATTAACCTGATATCTGTCAGCTTACCAAGATAACTCTAGACAATACGAAATCAGAAACTATTGCAAATAACTCTATTTCTTTTTTATCTTTCTTTCTTTCTTCCTATTTATGTCTATCTTAGTGTTTCTGTCTGTTTGTTTGCCCATCTATCTATTTCGAAGCATAATCAACTAGTATTGCTGATTTCGTCAAGACGTAAAGTGTAATATGTCTGCAGATACAGAGCTTTTTACGCCGAGCCATGATAACGTGTGCGACTATATTCGCCCCTTTTTGTGCCTCCAAAAAAAAGAAACGTTGTTTAGAAAACCTGGTAAATCGAGTACCTCCCTTCCTCGCAATACTCTGATTCATATTATAGATTCACAAAATTGATTGCATTTCTTTTGTCGTAATTTGTTGTGATCTTATTTATTATCAGAGAGTGCTGTTACTGAACGCTTTCGCCATGAACGCCATGTGTAAAGCCAGCATCCCAATTATAGATGTCTTTCCAATGACAGCATCTGCCCCTGATCAACCCGAGGATGGTATTCATTACAATCTCTCACTTTTTAAGCCAGTTGAGAAATTACTTTTACATACTTTTGGCGAACGACGCTTTAAGTCTTAAATCATCAAAGATTTCTTAATCAGGAAGGAAACTATGGAAAATGATTAGCTACGGAAAGAGAAAACCGATGTAATGTAAAAATACCACTGGGATAATTACGCGGAATACAGGAGCTCATAAAATATCTAAGGACTCATGGCGAATGGTACAGCCTGAGGAAAACACAGTCATGGATTGCTGCCATTTTCATCACACAATACTCAACAAGGGGAACTGAAACGTATTAATGGCCAAATTCAGCGACAACATTACGATGCCCAAACTCTAAAGTAAAAACGAAAAACTGTTGCATGTCACATAGGAAGATTGTAGTTCTTTGTAATTCTTTATAGGTCGTTTTTCGGGTTTTTCGTCGCGTTAACTATTCTATTTGATGTTATATAATTATTCGCATGTTACAAACGTCAATAGATGCTAGACACGAAGGTGGATGATGGCATCTGAATATTATGATTGAAGATATTTAATGACAAGTATAAGGTCTACCTATGAACACTAGGGCGTCAAATTCGGGTCTCAACGACTGCAAATCTGAAGGCCTTTCCTTCCAAGCTGAGAACTCAATAGGAAAGGTCGAAAGACTATTAGTCATTCAACCTTGACTCTGTTATTTGGTGTCTGTCTATCCGTGTATACGCATGTGTTCTGTGCCTACAAGGCATCCATTTATCACAATTTGTAATTATTCCATATGGAAGTCGACAGGAAGGGCTTTTGTTAAGAACAGAAATAAAGGTATGACAATGACCACTGGTATGTCGAACACGGGTCTTATGACTGATATTTAAATACAAAATGTTTGGCAGTGGATTGTCTCACAGAATGAAGAGAAACTGTTTGTATAAAGTCAACGTTCAGTATGGTGGTTAGTTTGCTTTGCAAATTTGTACGTAGCGGAAGTGTGCCTTTTATTTGAGTCGATTCCAAAGAGTCACGGGAGAATGAAACCAGTATCGTAGTTTATATTCGAAGCAGTTTTTTTATCTACTTTATTCAATTCCCTCCAAATAGCTATCAGCTCTAATAACACGAAATGTCCCCAACCCAACGATTTTCATACATTCATAAACTTGAGAGTCAGTGACCTCATATCGAAAACCGTTTTCCAACCAATCAACAGCGAAGCAGACTACCTTTAGGGGGTTAAGCTCTGCACGCACTTTTCTTACAAAATAAACGTAACTAAATGAGGATATCACGAAGGAAAAAGCAGAACACAACACCAGCGTTTTGACTAAAAGATCGTGTCATTAATTGATGGAAATTATCACTAAATCCTGTGATTAGAAAAGATATCTAGAATCGAAAACCCTTGCCAGACATGATCATAGTATTACAAGTGATAAACTTACTCTCAAATCATACGTTACGTTAAAATACACTTTTTACTTTCCTCTTCTAACTTCTGCTTATAGCAAGAAGTTTACTCTGCAAAATGTTAGTAGGCATAGAGTCTTGAGGGTCATCTTTCATTGCGCACTAATCCTCGTAAATTTGGTAACATGGAGACACATTCCGTGTGATAATTTTTCTCCAGAAGAAGACTAAAGGCAGTCGCGTACGAGATCTATGACACCACATCGCTTTAACAGCAATGAGAGCAATGATCCTTTGGCAGCTTTCATTACTGTAGTGACACCGACTTGGAAAGCAACCAAAATATTCATTCCTATATTTCCCACGTGTCAAGCAATTTATAAGCAGCATACGTGGCATTACTATCGTATCCTTGCGGGCCACTCATGCCATATGAAAGTCCTCGGAACTGGTGAAAACTGAGAAAAGAATTCAATTAGTGGAAAAGATACCTAGCAATATGGAGTTACAGCAGAACATATTACGCGTATTGAAAATTACTCATAAAATTAAGAAGATGATTAACTGTATGGAAGTAGTTACCTTAAGATCGCAACGGCTATCACTCCTGTAATACAAGTGTAGTACACTCTTCTCCTTATTTTTTCGGTACTGAAAAACAGCGCCAGCGAAATGAACAAATAGTCGAGAAAAATGCCTAAAAAATACCAAAACATTTACGTGTCAGGTATAACGACAGAATTATTTTATTACACAAAAATTACAAATTTCACAGCTGCGTTTAACGTCTGAACTTCATTACCTAACAAGGTTGCCAGGTTTCCTTCCTATGAATGTTCATAGTAGTATCAAAACACTTCATAAAGCCATAAAAATTATTTACATTTGCATTTATATATCCGTATCAATATGCTATTTGCTATAGTATTTTCTATCGAAAAACCATCATAAAAAAAGCAAATAAAAAAATATTGTTATGGAAAACTGACATCGAAACGATAGTTTTCGTATTTCAAAATATATGCAAAAATTACGGAATCCTTTAAGAAATAAAATAAATTAAGCCTTAATGACAAGTAAAACTCTTTATATCAATTCAAAATTTAAAAAAACAGTACCTGCAAACATAGCGCTAAATAAATATGCCGGGAAATAATGATGAAAATAAAGCACACGACCCATTAGGTAAAATGGAAAGTAATGAAATGCCCATCCTAGAAGTAGCCATCCACACGTTCTTATCATATGTCCACGTCGAACTACAACGGAATAAAACAGATACCATACTACATCAGGCCAATGTATTTCTCTGCATCAAATTCAAAAAAACAACTAATTGAGAATCTCTCTTATAAATAACTAATTTCAATCATAAAGCATTTTTAATGTCAACAAACACTGATAATGTATAAGTTTTCGGATTTCTTCCGGACGAGGGCAACTGAATAGCTCATAGCTATTGCAATCTCCTTAAGACGGACACACAATAAAGCGGACAGTAAGTTAAGGAACGGAAGGTTCTTCTATTCAAACTCTCCATAAGGCGGACAGGTATAAAGCGGACACCCCGTAAAGCGGATTTTGTTCCCAGAACGAAATAACATTTTTCTTTGAAACGACTCTTTCTAAAGCGGACAGGGACAAAAAATCACTGATAATCTTATTTCCACTCTTTACGCTAGACCTCATTTGCGAACGTCCATCATTGGACGAAGAGTCCATTTCAATGCTGTCATACAGAATTTAGAGACTTCACTAAAATAATGAAAAGCTACAAAACACTATTTAAAGGCACAATAACTTTTTTGTTCCTAATAAACGTGATTTTTTACTGTCTTATTCTTGTTCAAATATTGATTTTCTTGGAACTTCTCTATAAAGCAGGCACTTCCATAAAGCGGACAGTATAATTTGAAATGAACAGTCTTCTTCTTCGTGTCCAATGAGCAGTAAGATTCGTTCTTTTAAAGCCTCGATCACCCGTCTCCCCCGGTCTGTCAGTTCGATGATGTCTTCTTTGGTACATTCTGGATCTATTGACTTTCTCATGTGTTTGACAGTCTCACACTCGCTACAGGCATCACATTTTGAGTCATCTGCATAACCCCATTTTGCAAAGTTAGCCTTTGATCTCCCCATTCCACTCCTCAACCTATTCCAACATCTCCATCCCCAGTCCAATTCTGGAATGACACTAAAGGGAAGTGGCTGCTCTTTAGGATCGGTATCGGGGCAGGGTGTAGCAATGAGGAAACTTGAGCGTGATCTTAGTCGCTGCCGAGCTGCAGTTTGGTTGTGAAGTGGGTCCCGCTCATCATTCATTTGTTTGAATCTTTCCCGCCCTCTTGCCAGATCCCGTCGTACGTCAGGCTTATTAATACCTGCACATTCATACAGTTTGTTGACTTTAGTTGGTTGCAGGCAGCCTGTGATCTTCCTGCAGGTATCTTTTAGTACCACATCCAACTTATGTGTGTGCTTTGATCTATGCCACACTCGGCAGGCATGCTCTGCCGTTGAGAAGCACAGCGCCCTGTTGTTCGGACTGTGTGAGGATTCGCTCCAAATTTTGAGTTTCCCTGTTTGGTTAAGAGGGTGTTATGGGAGGCAACCTTCTGTTGTGTCTTTTCAAGGTGCCACTTGTATGACAGAGTGTGGTCAAGCGTTATACCGAGGTACACAGGTTGTGGGCAGGATTCGAGCTTGGTGTTATCCCACCAGATCTTCAGTTCTTCTCTTGCCAACTTGTTGTTCAGGTGGAATGCTGTCACTTGAGTCGTGGCTGGGCTTGCTCGTATACTGTTCATTTTATAGTATGCACTCACGGTGGACAGTGCATTACTAAGTGTGAAATGAACAGTCTCCGCTTTAGACAGATTCCACTGTAGTACCACGCAAGATCTTCTTCTCGATGTGAAAGACACTCACAATTCTTAGTCCCTCCATTATAGATTTGGTAAACCCTTCGGGTAGGTGGCATAATAGAGTTGGTTACTCTTCTAATTTTCTGTAAATATGCCCGGCGATAAATTCTAACCATGGTCCTTAGATACAACCCTTCGAACCTAAGATCCCCCCTCCCAACGTCACTCAATCATCATATCACATAGGCGAAGCAAGTGGCGACGCAAAAAAGAAAACTTAGCGATACAGTTTGTGTTTCCTCAAATTAAACAAAGACGAAGTCAAGGTATTCCTCTACCCTAGTTATTGCCTGTTTTATAACCAAATTCGTATCCTCTTTTAGGCTTGCATTACGTCTCATTTTCATAACAATTAACCAAGGATGTAAACCTCGTTGAGCTACAATCCAACATTTTCGTCTTAAAAAATGTTACTTTCTCTGCATATCTTGGTCAGTTTTAAAGAATCGTCTCCACTTAAAATGTAAGGAAAAACTAATTTAACTTGTCACAGTTTTGTGACACGAGTTGCAATCGATTGATTCCTGAGGAAATGTGTTAAGTTATTGAACTTTTGAGAAACAAATCTTGACATCCAGAATGGGGACAGAAATCACGATCTTCTGCTTTCCCGGCAGTTGTTTATCAGAGGTGATTTTGAGATGTCATAACTTCTGATTGTGTCGCTACCCACTATCAACGCAAAGTACTCTTCTTTCCCTTACTCTAGGAACATACATCATGGAGCAACAGAGCTTTGTTCTCAAATCACAAAAAACAGTTAAAATTACACTTGTCAACAGCTGAAATTCAATTATCTTATCTTCAGTCAAACATCTTGTGATAAGCAGACTTGCTATACACTTGATAAAAGGAACGACATTTTTCATTTTGTAAAACATGTTTCGATACTTCAAGTACCATCATCAGTTACAATTATCTAATTGAGATCTAACAGTGTATTACAGCTACAGCTTTTGTATAAATGTACTTTTTATCTTGTAAAACACCTTTCATGTCTGAGTAGAAATAAATGAAACGTTTAAGTATTCCAGCCAAAAGAGCATATAACTTAGGATTTATCCATGCCTCAGACACAGGAGCAGATCATATAAAAGGAAAGACACCAACTGCTAAATATACTTACGTTTATCAGGAGTAACATCTTCTAATTTTCGTTGCTCTCGCACTGAGTGATAAAAAAACACCAAAACAAATACGCCGAACAGAACCAAAATTGACCACCAAATAATCTACAAGAGAAGAAATTAAAAGCAAAGAATAGCAAAACATCTGGTCTGTTAGAGTGAGATTAACAGACAGACAACGCAATTTGAAATCATTAAAAATCAAGATCAACCATTTTGGAAGATCACTATTTGAAACGGTGAGGTAAATAGTCAATGAATGTCCTTTACTAAATAAAAGAAACCAAAAATGAAAGAGAAACTGGAGAAAATAAAAACAAAAAGACGTAAAGTAAAGAGACAACCAAGAAGCAATGGAAAACAGTGACAGGTCTTGCATGAGCCACAGTAGGAAAAACATCGCTCACAAAATAAATCTTATGATAACGACCTTATTGATAAATGCCTATCTTTCTCAGAAAACATAAGTACCATTTGCTACGTACGTCAGCACAGCGACGTAAGTTTCCAAAAATAGGCTATAGATTACCAATTATATTTTCAAAAGATTTTCTTATAATTCATAAAAACAACAATCTTCCTTAACTTTCTTTACAAGACACCAAAAGACACCAGTCTTAAAGTTGCCTATCTTCTTGATTGGGCTGACAGCAGTTGTTAACATTTTAGTTCCAAGATTCCTGTTTTTAGCATATTTGAACAGACAACAGGGACGCAGAGCATGTCAGAACACTGTCCTCTATTTAGATAAAATATCCAGTTTAATCTTCTACAATAATATTCTTTATATACGTATACAACTTCTACTTACCGGATTTCCTAATAGATAAACTCGATCATCTCCGCCAGAGAAAACCTGACCCTGCAAAAGACAGGAAAACATGGACCTAATTAAAACTAATACACGATACAAAAAAGGAAGACCCGATATCTACGTTCAGTTTCAGCGAAAACGTAATTCTTTCCTTGAAAACAAACTACAGACATGTTATTACAATTTCTGAAAAGATACATCGAGCTCATTTTAGCAATTTCTGTTGATTCGTCTAAATAAACAAGCAAGTAGACGGATGGCATATATTTTGTTTTAGTCACTTCTCTACGCTTGTCAGAGACATTGAATGTTGATTTCATCCAC
This sequence comes from Chironex yamaguchii, assembly GCA_024741275.1. Classification (NCBI taxonomy): domain Eukaryota; kingdom Metazoa; phylum Cnidaria; class Cubozoa; order Chirodropida; family Chirodropidae; genus Chironex; species Chironex yamaguchii. The sequence continues at coordinate 28,306 of JANTCA010025096.1, forward strand.
GTTGAGACTCATTTTTACTCATTATGGCCCGAAACGCCCGTGTCGGGCATGGGCTGCCACTATGTCTGCGCAAACTTCCTTCCACTGAGGTCTGTCCTGAGCAATCGTCTCCAGAGATTCAAGCCATCTTTGGTCATAAGCTCTCCTGCTTAAAGCTAGCGGAGTCATTATATATGGTTCTGCCTCCTTCTTGAAGTAGCGCAAAGAGGTGACTCGGACACCGCCTCTGGGCCGCTTCCAATCGGGTCCCGGTAGCGATGTAATGGCCAATTTAGGGAACCTGTGATCAGGTTGAGACTACCTTAAATTATAGGGCGATACACGGATAAACACCATATAGCAGGGATCACATTTTACTATTTGAAAGAAAACTAACACGGCAACACTAACAATACCTCATTCAAAGTCACAAAATTAAACTACAAGATGGTATATCAAGGCCACAATGATTTAGATATTATAACGTCAAAGATTGTCCGATCAATAATACGAATTCAATGTGGTCCCACGAGTTTTCTAAAAGTTTCTTTGACACCTGATAAACTGTGCATTCCTTTGCAGTATATATGTATCACCTCTTTCAAGGGTCTTGGTCTTACAAGTCTCTTTTTGAAGCACATTCTATCAAATCGTGTGGTATAAATCTCTTAATAGGCATTAGTACAATTCACATCAAGGGTGATGAGCGCAAGGAAACGGGAAACATTTTTTCGTTGTTGTCTATGTTGACCTATACCTTATCAATCTATTCTTACCTTTATTTTTGTCCTGATCGCTTTTTGTACGTTATGTAGATGGTATTTAGGTCACATACATATGCATGACCTAAACATTGTCTACTTCTCATTTTGCCGTATAATTAACACCTTGCAGGTCGAAAACTCAATGATAGATCGTCCCCTTCTTCAAAGGGGCACAATATTGTATATGTATTTTATTAGTTAGATATTATTCCAAAAGGCGTGTGGCCGAGTGGTTAGAGTGCTTGCACTCTGATCAGGAGGTTCCGGGATCGAATCCGTCTCGTGCCAAAAAACCATATGCCACGGGTCAACCCAAGCCATGTGAGTGCAGGCGTCTAAGAGTCACGGTTGGTAGCCACGTGAATAGACACGTCTCCTCGACATCGAGTGGCCGGCCATTATTATTACTATTCCCACAGTACTAAACTAATGTAAATATATATCATACCTTGTAGTTAATTGGCCAATGCCAAGGTTGCGATGCAAATTCACCCTCTTTCACTTTAAACCCGCTGTTTGTCTAAAAGCATACGAAAATACTAGCTTAATATCAAATCTGGCATTTCTCAACAAAACTTTAATCGGCAAATGCTGGTTGTGCCAAAAATTGATGAAGTCTAAAACGTCCTCCTATTAATTGTTACGTCTAAAAAATGGGTATCGTTAAACTAAATACCATTCATACTAGAAATGCAGGCTTCGTATTCACTTTAGCAACATGGTAATGGGATAAAGTTTACAACAAAGTAATCGAATGATACAATTACAGTCCAAGGCAACAGATCAACAAAATGAACAGAAATCCATAACAGAAACTATAGATAGAATGTACCACCTGAGAGAAATGACACATTGCGGCAATAGAAATAGTCGAGACAAAACTCTTAAAAATAATATTTATGTTTATTTATGTTTACTAGTCATGTTTACTTTCTTTTGGTATGCTTCTTAAAAAACTAATAACTTTCCGTACTAGCCTCCTATTTGAACTGGCACTTAACTGTGTTGTGCTGCCTCGTACTGACAATAACTGCGTTGCAGCATGCCGTGATTATGTAAACAGCAGAAAAATTTTACTAATCAATAATGACATTAATATAAATACGCATTGAAAACAGTATTTTAAGTAACATCATGATAGAAACGGAAAAGGGTTACGCACCTGTGCCATAACAATGTGGGATTCATAGACACTTTGCAGAAAGGAAGGAGCCATCAATTCGATACTTGTCTGAGGTACTTGGGTACAATAAATAACAAGATACAATAACTAACATGAAGACATTTGTAACTAATGACCAATCAATATAACGAAAGCTCTGGAATTTATATGTTTACCCAAAAGAAATGCTGTGCACAAAAACACGTGAAACCCGAGACCTTTAAAAGTATTCTTTGAAATTAATAAATATCATCAAATACCAGTAATCGATAAAGTAATTAATCGAGGTATTGTTGTAGAAACAACGACGTGAAGGAGGGTGTGCTCCGATTGTTGGTAGGTAGGGAACATCTATACATCAGTATTTCACTAAACCTTCGAGCAATAAAAAGACAACTTTTTAAAAAAGACATATTGGCAATTGCTAAGGTATATTGCAGTGAACTTTACAAAGCAATGACGTCTATTTGTACCTTAAAATGTCTTCGTGTAGAGAATATAATAGGAGCTGCCTGGAAATAAAACTAATACAAACTAATACAAAAATTATTCAATCACCTCTCTCATTGACGTGTCCCTCAACGTTCCAGACTGTATTTGCGTGATGTGTTATTGGATTACAACCCATCTCTCGTTGCTCCCATCCCCTGAAAAAGACATTGCCGTTAACAACATACACACTATACCATTAAAAGGTAAGATAGAAAACAAAATAGAAAATTATGCTATTAAACTTATCTATCTCCACTCTTTGGATAGACCAAGAATATAAAGAGGATAAAGCCAAGGCAAATAAATTCAATCTAAGAACTGATCGCGAAAAAGTACACTACCTTGACCGAAACGCAAGCCCACCCCGATAAGCTATTCAAAGTGCAACAATATACCAAGCTCCTGGCAAATTTCATTTCAAGAGAAATCTAAGCTTAAATTTTACGCTTTAAATAGTGCATACCATTTTGGCAACTGCTTCTCCGTCTCCATTAAAGCACAACCTATGTTAACGTGGATAAGTTTAAATTGCGTTGTAATGGTGTTGATTCGTCCTTCTTCGCCTAAACCTTTCACAACTTCAATTCTCCAAATGTCGTTTGCATCTCCGTCTCCATCCTAAAAAAAGTCACCTCAGATTAACAATGCACAAAAACGCAAGCAAATGTCCGCCAATTTAACGACGGCTAAGCACTATGTCCATCCGACGAACAAGTTGTGCGAACGATACGTAAACGGAAGATAAACTAACCATTCCTGATTATATTAATCCAACGTAGATCACAAAATGTACTGTATATGCATCTATTCATCATACGTCAAATTAACCATGTGTATGTATTATTGATCGAATATGCACCCAAAAAATTAATCGCGCGTGTACAGATTCAGTATACGTCAGATAAACAAAGAGTGCGAAGTATTAATCGATCTTGCATCAAAGAAGTACTTTGTATGTGTACTAATTCATTATACGTCAATTTAACCATTCGCACGTAATGTTGATCGAACGTGCCTCAATAAAAATTAATTATACGTGCACAGATTCAACAGACGTCAGATACACCATGGTTACGCAATATTGATCGAACGTGTATCAAATGTATTAGAGAAGATGTACAGAAGTACTCATTTAACGTACGTCAGATTAACCAGGCAAGCGTAATTTGAATCAAACATCAAATACGGTACATGTACGTGTAATAGATCTGTCAGATTCATCATGTGTACGTAACATTAAGCGAACGTGCATCAAAATGCAAAAATACCTGATACTTTAACCAAACCAAAGTTGAACCTGATTAACTTTGCTTATGTAATATTAACAGACCTTGCATAAAACGAATTACTTGTAGTGCTGATTATGTTTCATATACAGATGGAGCGTTTAAACTGCAAGTATACACCATCAACCAAATTAACTTTACATTAACTACGCGTGCGTAATATCAAATAAAATTGCACCAAAATAAAATACACGATTTGCTATTAGCTTAACGCATACTTCATTAGCTGAGATACGTGCTATGAATCAAAGGGGATTATAATAAATCACTTAATATCAATTGCTATAGATGACTATAACAGAAGATGATAATGACATCAGTACTGATGGTGATGATAATGATAACAATAGGGCTAAAAGATGATACCGACAATAACGCCACTTCGGAGGGAGCTTACAATGACAACAGTAAAGGCGGGATGATAATGACAGCAGTACTGAGAGAGGTTTTCATAAGTGCCAAATAGATCAAGGTAAGGGATCAAGTAGATCCATACAGACAGTGTTAATGATATCGCCAATGACAAGGATGCTCATGATTATGAAAAGGCTGCCTATGATGACGATAACGACGATGATGCCTATGACTTCTCAAAAACGACAACGTGGGTGACAATAAAGAAAATCCTACTATAGATGACAATGTAAATGAAAAGGATGACTTCAAAACTCTTGACAATACGAGTAACAAATGATATTGATGCTATTAAAAAAATACTGCCAATGATGCAGAGGATGATGACAATGATAGTGTAAAGGTCAGTGATGCAGATAAAGACAGCATTGTTGATAACGTCGATGGAACAACAATAGCAATGACGTCAACAAAGATGACAATAACAATAACATGGGTTAAGATACCGTTGATGCTGCTGTTGGCAATGGTAATGATTATACTCAGACCAAAAAGCTGACGCAAATTTATATTTGTTACTATCTAAACAAACATACCTGGCCATATCCAGTAACTTGCAATAGATGGGGTGTCATTGGCGCTTTCTCATTATGTGAGTGAAGATTTCGTTTTGTCCTGTGAAACCAACATAGTGAATATAAGAATTTCATCATGGTAAACAGCTATTTTAAATGTCTGCCATGTCATGCCATATTGTACCAGGTGATGCAGCTGATCCAGCAGATCAAATAAACAATTCGCATTCAAAAATGTTCTAAGGGTACAAAACTTCAAATATTGTTTTAAGTAATGAACTCAACTATAAATAGCTCCGTCTGACATTGATAATGAACGACAACGCTGAATTTATAGTGTGGCTAATCAGTTCCTATCTTAACGCTTAAAATTCAGTAATGTCGTCTATTACCGTATTCTGATGAACTTACGTAAACAGTGTCCAACGAAAAGATTTACAGATAAGATTATTACCTCAAACAATTTTCCTTTACTTCAACCCAGTTTCTTAGCAATGCAATTTTTGACAAGAATGAACTAACTTAACTGCAGTTAAACAGGATGGAGATAATTAAGGTGTACCAAACTGTAATTAGTTTTCTACTAAAATTACACGCCACTTTTATGATTAAAATCTAACGTAATAAACGTTAACATGTCGACCAAAACAAAACACACATTGAACACAGAGGAGTCATAAAGATATAAGATACAAAAACCTCCATAATTTAAAATTAAACATGATGAAACATAAAGGGCAATAAATACACTAAAGCACATAAACCACTATCTACAATGAAGATGTGATCACCCATTAGCTTTTCAAGACTATTAATGATTATAAAACAAGGGCGAAGGGCATTACTTGAGCTGCAAAGGCGACATAATAATATTGAAATAATGTTTGTATTAACAACAACAGTAGAACACCATAATCTCTTTAACAAATATAAAGCATGTTAAATAAAAAAAAACCAGAATCAATCTAATTTTTAATTGAAAGAGACTTGCTTATCCAACTTCGAGAACAGATCTTTCTGTTCTCTGCCAAAACTGTGGCCAGATCTTGTTTGTACATTGTGCTACTCAAATACTTGTTGATATCATATACGCTAATAACAAGAAGACAACAATTTCAAGACACGTAAGTACAAGAAATAATACTTACATCACGTGCTCAAGCCGGATCAAATCTCCGTTCTTAATATATTCTAGAGGTTTCTGGGGATCTTTTCAAAAACAAAAATTCCAATGGAAAGAGGAATGTGTTACTAAGAGCAATGGTGGCTACATAATAGTGCAGAATATGTTGAAGTCCTAGACTATTATCACACATGGAGTCACAATTTGAGTCTACAAATATGAAAACTCAGCAAGCATAAAATAAAATATGTTTCTCAGATGCTTGTTTCCATACATCAAAAAAAATTCTGTGCAGTTTTTTTCCGTCTTCCAAACTAAAAACACTAAAGCTATTGTCGAAATCACCAACGACATAAAACCCGTTATCCAAGAATACCCGTGCTGTTTAAGTCATCGCATACAGCCATGCAGTACGAAAATACAAAAAAGGAAGAAAAGTGCAAGGCTAAATGATATGATTGCTGGCATTGCTATAAACAGAGTGGAAGGGAACTAAGAAATACATCTCCTTGCTAGGGGTCAAAGAGTAATCAATTTTAATCTACCAAATAAAAATTACATCATTTTAATGGTATGTCTTATCAAATACGTCCCAATATTGACCATGGGATAGGACTAATGCTCATCCGACCACAGGTACAGTAGCAGTTAAATAAGGGGAGAACTGTTGTTGGCATTGAGCACTATTGACTACCTGTCTTCTTCTTACTGCACAAAGAGCAAACTGCACAAAGAGCAAACTACACAAGAATACTACCACATTCTCCAACAGCAACGTTAAAATTATTGATGCATAGTCGATTTTCAGCAATTAATATAAATACATATACAACTTCTGAAACCATTCCTATAACAGTTAACATTTCGACTGTGAAATCAGAAAGACGGGGGTTTTTTTCAAATATACGAATTACAACCCTAAGGCTGCTTTACAGAGATCAGTTCTTTTTCTCTAGTGGCAAATTGAAGAAATAAATAACATGAATAACGATATCTTGATAGCAAACATGGAACCGCTCGAGTATTGTAGGTTAACAGCACACCCACACTCATCTGCTTTAAGAACTTAATCGCTACTTAACAACACATGCCTCCTTGGCCGGGGTGACGAAGACCCATTGATAAATTTCTGACCTAAAGTGCCTTAATCATACGATAGCATGCCTAACGAGGGCAGAACCGGTTTCCTCCCAAATGGGAAGAAATGCCTTTATTATCCAGTTGCTATGCATTTGCTTCACGGCATTCTACCTATTATTAAAGCGTATAGTCGTTGATCTCAAACTTACCATACATTTCATAAGGTTTTTTAATTAACCAGTCGTTGTTAGGATCTTTGTGGGAATATCCTGTAATCTATGAAACAGCAAAATCAAAATGTTAGAAGACGGAATACTAAGCAGAAGCAATAAACGAAAATGAAACCTCTACGAATGCAATACAAAAAGACATGTCATGGGAATACAGATCTAGTTAAGTTTTTAAAAAGGTTACGTTTTCCTGTCGTCGTGTAAAGAAGGTCTTACCTTAGTCGAACCATGACTGGCGCTAGAGTATTCAAAATTCTAAATAAATTTCTATGACCAAGAGTATTTACGGTACTAAAACTGTGTTTCGCAAGAAAGTAAGGTATAGGATTTTCGGGTGTATGGTATCAAAAGTCGTAACAGTGCAGTTATTATTGGAAAATGCATTGCAATGATGTTACTAGGTATTGACTGTAGAATGAAACAATAAATGTATACCTGTTGCTGCTCCGGAGGATGTTCCTTGGGATATAAATGGTGATGTGAATGCAAGAGGGTCCCTCCTGCCTTTGCATTCTTGATAGTGACCACAGATCCGTATGCCACATCTAAAACATAAAAGGAAAAGGTACTTTTAAGAAAACAAGACTAAGGAGGATCTAAGCCTTCCGTTTTAGAAATCTTCATCAGAATCTTCATTACTATCGTCCTTGCCGCAATCATCATGACTAGCAGCAGCATCAGTACCATCATCATGATAATCATAAATCATCATCATTATCCTCATAATTACAATCATCGTCACTTAAATCGTTGTCATTACCATCGTCATCGTCATCCTTATCATCACTATCACTTAATCTTTAAAACCAAGATTAACACATCATCAACATCATTACCACATTTCAACAGACTAAATAAAAAAGTGGCTGAAGATGGCCGAGCAAGTTTAAGTCTACAATGAAACTCATTAAGCAGAAGAAAGAAATTCATTTTTCTAGAGAAGATAGCACAAGTCAAAACACCGCACTGTCGGATTTAACATGCTATAACATATAGACCAAAGCTTTATCATGTCACGAGTCGTATCCTGAGCCTGATGATGGGAAAAGTGTCTCTCGAAACGCAGCTCATGAAAAACGTACGACTCATGGAATAATAAAACTCCTGTCTATATGGCTTCCACTGAGTGCATAAAGTCAAGAATTTTCATGCTATAATATATTTGTAAGAAAATGGCGATACAGGAAAGGAGGCATCTTTCAAAGTTTACAGCTACGAAACGTTAGCATAATTAGAAAATTCTCCTTTTCAAGTTGAAATATTGAAGTCTGCAGAAGGAATTGTATCAGTAAACATCAGCTAGGTATAAACAGCTAAGGCTTATACAAGGGAACCGCTTACTACATCTAAGTCCATGTTACACAAATGCAGTGATTGCTTCACTTTGGAAAGTAGAAGCATTCAAAGATAACAGAAAACAAAGACAAATATATGCTGGGTAGTTTAAGACCATCGATTAATTGGTTGATTAATTGAAGGGCCTAAAAAGGCAACGGCCATGATACTGCCTGTAAAGAATCTTGAGTATATTGTGTTGCTGTAAATTGGTTTATTGTTTACTGATTCGAAGACAATGGCTCTTACGGTTACATTCTTGCTGTCTTGTTTATATGGAAGAAACAGAAGGCAGTACATATAGACAACCAGCTGTAACACCGAGCAGATGTAGCAGTGAGAACATTATTGTGTGTTTTAGTACAAAAACTACAACGAACACCATTTTCAAGGTCACCATTGCCAAGAGAACATTAAATATGCACTATGTGAAAGTTGACTCTCGGTATTTTACATACATATTACATATCAGACTAATTGATTAATGTGTACAGTACAGAAAGTTTCCAGACGAGCTTGTCTCACCAATAGCTACAGTGCAAGTTACATGCGAGGACTTTATTTGTTACAATTTCAAGGATGTTGGTTAATATGCTCATCTGTCGTTAACAAGCCGCGACGAAGACAATGTTACGAAGTTTGTTTTACTTAAAACAGCAGATGGAAGTCAAAAATACTCTCCTCGTATTTCACTTACCTACCAAGATGATGTAAATTGAAAAATGATCGCACATATTATGTATCTTTGGGATTTGAAGTTAGATGTATAAAGATCTAACTTACCTTTTGGTAATTTGGCTTTGTATAAGGCACTTCCATGAAGAGTTGACTGAAAAGCGGAGCTGAAAAATCCATCACCAGGACCACTGTATTTACAGAAGAATATATAAAACTGTTGAACTTGCTTGTCTAACGGCTACTGATCTTTTTTACAACTTAGTAGATGTCAGTAGATGAAGAAATTCAAACTAAAGGGACTTTGCACATGAAACAGCGTGAAATAATTTTACATAAAAACTGGAGTTTGCACAATAAAATAGTCCAGAAGCGGAACTCTCGTGGCAAGAACCTAAATTGTCGAAAGATAAGGTCCATTCTTTGACAACAAAATTCACTTAAGGACCACAAGCCGCTTTACCACAGACAGATCTATAAAATGGACTGTCAGCTCAATGGAGAAAGTTTAGAGCAGTGCTGTAGCAGGAGTTACCTTAAACGCATTCTATCTCTTCAGCATTGTATTTTCATATTAGCACAAATAACAGATTTCGCCAGGGTCTTGGCTTTAACAAACATCTACTGTGTTAGAGTTGAGGTTGTTAAGTACTCTTCTTTACCCTTTGACTGTTTTGCTGATCAAGAAGGAGCTTCAAAGAGTGTGTCAAAATCCTATGCAAGAGGATTCTGCAGAAGTACCTTATTCAAAACCATGCAAACTCCATGTGTCTACTTTTGATTATTTTCGCTATCACAAAGGAATTAATTACCACGGACTATTGAGAAGCTTCAATTAATTTTGAAATTTGACTGAAATCAGTTTTTTCCTTTTGATGATTTATTGCTATGTCGTTTACAATACTTACCTTAATGGCAGTGCTTGAAAGTGAATTCCAAAGAAGAATAAATATACAGCAACAGGAAGGATAATAAGCCCAAGCACTCTTGCAAAGAAATGTTGTGCTATTACATACTAAATAAGAATAAAAACAAATAAAGTGTAATGTAAATATGTGAATGTCTCAACTAACATCAAACACACACACACGGATATGACCACTGCCAATAAAATCACTTTTTTTGCTTGAATTGCAAAATCACAAATAAACTTCATTTCATTTGTACAAGGTAGGAGTACAAATGCTTTGATAGTACCTAGTTATCAACAAATGACATTAAATTAATGAAAGGTTGAAAGTCTAAGTAGGAACAAACGGAAGAAGATATAATCAAAAATCAAGTACAATATGTAGTATAAGTATTTTGTTATTGTCCAACTGTGGTAAAAAGTACATTGAGTAAATGGACTTCCCCAGACATGGATCCAGTTATTTGTATATGAATTAAATATGGCTGACAACATTTTAAGATTATTCTCACAGGCCTCATTTTGTGACAAGAAGATTTTGTTATTTTAGTTGGCACTAAATAACACAGAAAACGCCAAAACCTGCATCAATTTATCCAACAATAAATTTTACTACTAACGAATCTGCAAAAATGACAGTTCAAATAAATGTTCAGTTGTTTGTGTTCTTATTGCCGGATGAAGCCAGGAAAAGTGGCAATCTCCAGCACGTTGTCCCACAAGTCTTCTATTGTGAGGGGGGTGAGATCCTGAGGGCAGTTGAGGAGATGTGGGGCATCATGGGGCATCTTGTTGTATTTTGGACATCTGTTGTCCACTGTTGGGTCCAGCTTGGAGAGGTAGGACCTAGTGAAGCTGCTGTACCCAGAACAGAGTTGGGCCAGGGTTCTCCTGGCATCCTGTGGAGTCGTTTTTCTAATGGGTGGATTTTCAAGTGGAATGTTGTTGAGCAAATGGGTGGGGCCTGTTGGGGCAGGGAAAGTTTTGTAGCTTGTGATGATAGATTCCTTATCCTGGCCCCAGTCGGTGCCACACAAGATTTTGAGGTTGCTGTTTCCCGGGGAGAAATTTGGAGTTGACTGTTCCAATATGGGTGTTGAAAGTGAAGTGGGTGTTGAAGGTGACACCCAGGATTGTGGGATTCTTACTGAGGGGAGACACATGTTGCTAGTATCTAGGGTAAAGAGAGTTATGGTTGAGAGATTGATTGCAGAGATGAAGATTGATATGTGAAGTATTTTTGCACACCAGATCAGTAAAACAGCACAAATGGTTTAACGTGGCTACATACTGGGCTTTTTACTCCTGTCCAAGACTGTACTGTCTTGGATGTGACACTGACATTTTAAGGAATAAATTACTACAATTTTATAAATTTCATGTGTACCGGCCAGAAATAGAGTTTAGACAAAATACCAATATTAAAAACACATAACACGTTTATGTGCAATAACAAATTGCAATCATGAAATTCCTACCATGGATAATGTTAAGTCACCAAGCAAATCCCATAAGTCCTTCACTGTTGTTACACCAGCAAATAAGATAACAAAAAGGCCAACCCATTTAACACTATAACAAATCATGGAAATCAAGGGATATAATGATTTTAGAGAGCACAAAAAGAAGAACATTAATCAACAACATGAAAACCAGGACATGAGAACTAACACTGATCATATCAATTCTGAATGTCAGTTTACCCCACATGGCAGTAAATTGTCAATAAATCACTTTTAGGTGTTAAAAAATCCATGGCATTTACCTGAAGAATGAAATATGCTTTTGATGATGTGTACAGAATGTTTTGTACTTTATTGCAATTTAGAAACCTAGCAAAAAACCTCTTCTTTTGCAACACCAGTTGCCTGAGTCACCATAATCAACTTAATTACATCTAAGATTAAATATTGCCATCGTGCCTATGTATTAAGGTATTTTACACACTGACACTAGCCTTTATTGAAATTTCTGTCAAGGTGCACCATGCAATGGTTTGTTCAGGAACACTGAATGAAAATAGTTCTTTGGTAATAAAACGTACATTTCATAGACCATGATTTAATCAACTAATCTTCCATGTTTGTACAACAGTAACAGATAGCAAAATTAGGCATATTCCTCAATTTGGAGTCATCCTCCTTGCTGAACTGTAAAATTTATCTGTCTCAAACTACCTTACCTGAAAGTACATGCAAGAAAATACCCAGAACATAGCATCCATCCCCACCAGTCAACTGTGAAGGGACTAAATCAGTCAAAACAAAGAGCAAGTGGTAAACAAGGCAATTACATTGTCTGTCATGGCAGTTAATGTCTACTACAATTGACGAGGAAACAAAAAGGTACTTTTAATATTTGTAAACAATACAATTCAAAAAAAAGCAGCACATGGGTCATAGCCTAAGGCATGAGCAAAAAAGGACTGTCATAAAAGTAAAGTTGTGCGCCATTATGAAAGCAAAGTTGCATATGTACTTTGACTAGCTATATGGCAGAAAACAAATTATAGACAAAGACACTGCAATTTTACTCTCACACTTATTGACAACAGTTGTCGTAATGTTTAATGAGCACAACTGCTACAATGCAAGAAGTAAACTGCAAGCCAATACTAACTTTTCAAGCAATTTTTGCCGTGTACTTAACGTTGATGGAAAGGTATAACTGCTCTAAAATAAAAGATTGAAATTTCATACTCTTCAAATACTACTCAAGGCCTAAAAGTTGGGACAGCATCAAAATAACTCTCTATTTGCAAAGTTTAAACATGGTAATAGAATAACTTTAATATAATGTGCACTGAAACTCTATGGTACAAAATGTAACTTACCAGTCTTTCCAACTGTAAAATTTTAAAAAGCTGAAGACTGACATCATGACAAAGAACATAAGAATTGGGTCCAGAAGTATGTATTGAGAAATTGTTAAGCACCCATTGTCTATTTAGAAAAACAAATAAAGATCAGACAGGAACGAAAAACAAACAAGCATAAGATATCTATAAAATAAAAACTATATCAAAATGGTACATAATCAGGGGAATACCTTTCTTCATTCATGGTACAAGAACAAGTAAGTAAAACTAAATCAACACTTTTAAGACAGTTGACTGCAAAACCGAAAATGTAATGAAAAAAGATTTTATCCTTACCAAATAATATAAAACTTGCTGCCAATATTGCCGCAGGAAGTGAATGAGTCAGTTCAAAGACAATTAAGTATGCCAATGGTATACAGAAGCCACCCAATACTGCACAAAACTGCAAAAAAGAACACAATTGACATGTTTACATAACAAATGGTAGCAAACCACCTACCTTATTTTTCTTTCACAAAACGAAACAAGTATTTAAATAAGCAATAATATTATTGAATGCTGCTATTCTGACACCCATGAGATTCATGGTTGGCCCCATTCTCAATGTTGTACTTTGGTGACATTTAAATGACACCCAAATGATAAATTTCTGTCAGCCAGAAGACTTTTGTGAGATATTTTCATTAAAACTATTTCTACAAATCTGGCGACGGTTTTTATTAGGAAATATTTTGCTAATAACAATGTTACATTTGAAATACAGTCAAGCTTTTGATGTTACTCTTATAATTGTTGTTGTGATATGTTATATTAAATCTCATACAAATGGCTACAGACCAATAAAAACTGAATATGTAAAATCAGCATAACATTTTCTATAAGATCATCACTATCAGTTCAGATAGATCTATTACATAGATTATCTCTTAGATGTTTTTACAAGCATAACAGACTATATCTCTCAGGGACAAAAATCACCTTAACAGGGAGGAAACAAACATGTTTTCAACCTTATAGATTATGAATGAACAACATACCAGCAACACAGGCATCTTTTCCAAAATTCTTCTTAAGGCAAATGCTGCATTCAAAATGCAAAACTACTTATTGTAGCCTAATGTCAGTAAATCCTGTATCTCTCCTGTTTACCTTCTAAAATGACTTATCAGTTGATAAGGCAACAGTCTGATGGTATTCCTCAGGCTAACAGTACACATCCATCTTATCATTCTTGCATAACTAGTTCCTTGGCTACCCTCATTCTTATATAAAAACACATACTAATGTCTATTACAGTTTATCATTAGCTCCTAATGGTAAACACCTGCTGGTTAACTCTTGCAAAACATTACCTGAACGTACTCCATCACCTCCTTATCCTTACTAAAACACCTTCAATTTTCTCCTTTTGGTTCCTACTGTGTCGTCAAGGTGACAAACATTTCACAAACATGCAAGAGACTGGTCATTACAGTCAATTACTTCCATTATTCTTGTGATATGTCTGTTTGTTTCTTTGTCTGACTTTAGGCAATTAAACTCTGGATCTCTCATAACTCTATCCTAAATAACAATACAACATTTATGAACCCAATGCTTGTAAAACTGGCAATAAAATTTCTTTCAGCACCCTTCCTACAAACAACATAAGAGTTATCTGAAAGTTGAACAAGCATTATATCGCAGGTCAAAACAAACTTGATTTATACAAACCTTGCATCCCGTCAAGCAAATTGAGAAGGGAATGATCTTGTAAGATGGAAATTGTTCGTCCCAAGGACAGGAAAAAAGACAATTGGAAAAAGAAAATAATCGCAGCACAATCTCAAAACAAGACACTTCTCTGTAAATTCCCTAATCGATAACAAAGTATGTTTCTAAAACATTATCATTTTTCCAGGGAGAAATATGTACTTTTTAACTTGTCTTAACTTACAACTCTCATTCCAACATAGTTATGGTCCCCATATGAATCTCCTGGCTTATCAAATGGAAATCCTGCCCTATACCCTGTCATCCAGCCAGCTAATGCAAGAAGCATCTAACAAAGGATATTAAAAAGATGGCCAGCATTACACATCAAGTTTAAAACATTTTTTCATACATACATAACAGGGGTGTCCTGTTTACAAATAAGGCTCATGACCAAAAACCTGCATGATCAGAGTTTGGCCTGTGAATCAAATTATTAAAGAACACAGTATAATATAGTCTGAGCCATTAACATATGCATTGATTGAGCTTTTCAGAGGGTTTTAGCAGTTTGGTTAGCAATGCATCATTGTTTTGTGTGTGTGTACCTTGCAGCATACAAATTTCACCAACTTACAACCACTCAAATTGTCTAATTTGTAATTACATTACCTTTCGTTAGGTTTTTGTACATGGTTCAACATTATTTCCTTTAATAGCAATGGTCATAGTTACGAACTTTTGTAACAACTGAAGACCAAAAACTAAACTACAAAACTTTGAACTTGAGTGTACAAAGTGCTTTAATGATTAATAAGGGTTTTAATTCTATTTAGCAAAGTTATAGACAAATAGGCAGAGACAGTGGAAACAAAGGAAGCATCATGCATCTGACTGCCAAATACGAAACAACAATTACTATTAACACCCCCTGCTGAAAATGCTAAAAGTGCTACTCTAAAGCCTGTTCCATGCCTTATTCACTTGCAGTTACAAGGTCACTTTTAATATTCTGATATGCAAATATTCAATTGTGCAGGAGTTTGTTCTTGACATCGCCCAACACAAAACATGACAATTTTTAACACCTTCAATCACTTCTCATAAGAGCCATGGTCATGTGAAGATGATAAAAGTTTGAAGGAAAAGCACTTTATTTGTTTCATGTAATCATAGTAGAAACACTTTACATTATCATATGCAAGTAGTTGAAAACTAAATAAACAAACCATTATACTGAACAGATAATAAGTCTACATTTTCTTACTAATATTACAGAACCAAATTCCTAGCTGATTGGCTGGTAAACATCTTACAAATTATTTGCAATAGAAAATAGCAGAGAAAGCAGCCATAATGTGCCAGCATGTAGAGGTTAACTTCTCATCAAGACCTATATGGAAACATGTTAATATATGTTAAATTACCAAACACATATGAAAGAATTGTTCTCAAAGACTATGCCAAAATCTTGCTTATCTCTAAAATTGCATTTTAGCAATTACAATCTGTACACTTTAACAGCAACCTTGGTTCAAGATAAAAAATCCCTTTAGTATAATAATATGGTTAAACATTAACTGTATACACCAACCATCTCCAAATTGAAACCTGGTCAACTATAGGCAGACACAGTTTTTCATACACTCATAATGTCCAATCTATAGACCTTTTGGGTGTTACATCACACGATCCATTGTCAATGGCAATGATCCAACGAAGGGGCAAACAATGAGGTCCGTCAACAGCGTTTCTTATGGAGCATGGTCTTGTTTTGGTATTTTTTAGTGTTTTTAAGGTCTTGTACGTTGTAGAATGCCATCTGAATACATTAATAAGTGGGAAGAAGCACATGGAAGATATTTAGAGAAGCTTGAGGGTCCTTGCTTTCTACAAAATTACTGTCTTCTGAAGTATACTTGCCATCTCTGGCAGTAAGGTTGGTGTGTGTTCACAACACGGAAACCTAACCTCGACAGAGTTAAGTCTTTGATGTACAGTTACTAACATGCTGCTCTGGACACCTGATCCTGGCCATAAGGTATTCTTTTTCTTGCTTCAAG
>JANTCA010025097.1:0-12848 GCA_024741275.1 Chironex yamaguchii
ATCTATCTATCTATCTATCTATCTATCTATCTATCTGTCTGTCTGTCTGTCTGTCTGTCTGTCTATCTATCTATCTACCTATCTGTCTGTCTAGATAGGTATGTAGATATGTAGATATGTGGATATTTAGGTATGTAGATAGATAGCATTACGTGCAGAATATGGAATATAATTTGATATATTTGTTATGTGTAAGTTGATTATGCTTCTATTTGCAATACAAATGAAGGCGAAGGTCGCAGCGGATAACGAAAGTGGAATTTTCACGTTTATAACCTTTCTCGGTTTACAGTGAAAGGTTTTTGTATTGTTATACATTTGGATATATCTAACTAAACGAACAAAACGTTGATTTGAAATTTCGATTTAACTTGTATTCAAAAGAGTGTAAATATATGCATATCTATGCATGTATACAGTCGTGTTTATGCTTGTCAATTATGTAGTATTACCACAATAGCTTCTTTGACGAGGGAGCCTGGAGGATTCGAAGTCACCCCCTTAGTCTGCAGTTTTCGCCTAAACGTATATGTCATTCTGAAACTACAATCATATAGCAGATAATACCGCAATATAGCGCAATATACACATATACATATATATATATATATATTCATCTATTTACAAATCTAAGCAAATGACCACTATTAACACTTCGAATAATTCCTTTCTAAAAGGTGTGTACATCTTAAGATTTGGATATATTAAACAAACGAGGATGATCGAGTTCTTAACATATATGAATATACGCATTATACCTGCTGGTGTTGATTTTAGCCAGCTTGGAAATACTAAGCGGTTTCATGTAAAATTCTATTTTCCTAATGACCTAGTTTTCTTAATCCAAAAGCATCAAGTAAAACATGTTTTGAAATCTGTCGCATTTTCACCACGGAGAGGTTTCAAAAGAACAAAGCTTGTTGCTCGAGAATTTCGTTGAAACCAATGCTTACCTAAAGCAAATTTTCTCTTGATCATCAAGATCTGATTAGGTATGACAAATTTAACTACAAGCTTTTGTATCTATCCTGTGTAAACTGAAAGATTCGTTCGACTCACGCACACATTTTCTTGCAGTAAAATTGTCAGCTTGTTGATAATAGATGACAATATTAACACTTGTATGATTCCTAAATCGTTCCTAAATGTGTCAGCTCTCATATTGTTTAAATGCTAAAATGGGTTTTTATCTAGCACTTTTTAAAATATTCCTGACCAGCATTTGACAAAGCTAGTGGTTAAGGGGATAGTATATGACTAAGGCTTCCTAGTTCTGAAAAGGTAATTTTGGGTTTAAATCTTCAACTAATGTAAACGATCTTTTAATCCATACAATCTTTATCCAGCAAATATGAGGCTAAAATGTGACATAATGGTGGGCTTTAAATGCTTTTCCAGGTCATAAATAGAGTGTAAGTTACACAAAAATGGGTAAATGACATAGACAGGAGATTCTAGCAATGCTACAGGACTTGTCGTTTGTGTCGTCTCTTTACTATCGCTTCAATTACCATCGCATCCGAAATTTCTCTCAAGATCTTAATGTCCGAAGATGGTGTTTCTATAAATTTAGTAAGTTGAAAACAATCTATGGACGAATCAATACAACTTGTCAACCTTTCAGAGATTTTGCGTGCTTGAATTGTAGCAAAAATAGTTTTAAAATACAGGTAAACAGCTTTTCGCAGAAAAGGCTCTTGGATGAAAGGCTACAGTGGGCTAGTGATGTTTTTGTTGGAAAGCGACAAAGCCTTTCGAAATTGCTGAATAACGCAGCTAAGTTTAGACTTTCTACACAATGAACTTGTAAATAACATTTTTTAAACATTTCATTCCATGAAACGAAAAAAGTTGTACTATATAAATATTATCCCTCCAACAAAGTACTAATAGAAGCGAATCAAACAAGAAATCTATCAGTTTACTCCATATAGCATTACCGCTAAGCCTTAAAAACCCAAAAGTAGCGAAGACATGTGTTAAAAAAATACGGCAAACTCCATTTAAGTCTTACCCTATCATTTTATTGATCATTTCCAACGTTTGTTATCTTTCTAAAGTATCCCTTTAAAAGCGTAATATGATCTTAGAAATCCAGAAAATGAAATAAAGTGAAATATTTCAGAATAATTTCAATGTCGTCCTTGAGATGTGGTCCTCATAGAATGAAACGTGCTTTCGTATTGAGAATAATTAATCCTTCTAGACAATCAATAGGAAACTTATGCATTTTTTTCTTACATGTACATTCTGAAACAAAGAGTATCTATGAGTCAATATCCTTTCCGTAGCAAATCTTGATGAAACGGATGGTCTAATTCTTTCCCAGAACAGGTGTTTTTTCTGTCTCAAAATAAAAATCAGTGCATTTGTGGACAGGCGCTATAATGCGCGCGTGAAAATTGAGAATACTTATAGGATCATTTGTCATAAATGCTTCATAAACAATGCTGACGGTTTTCAAATTTATACTCCTTTTTGACCCAGTAAAGTTCAACGTCAGTGCGGTTACACTGTGAAGACGAACAAGAAGATGATGAATTTGGACCCCAAAACCACAGGTGATCCACAAACGCTGAAAAACATTGTGAACAATGCCGCCTTAAAAGCTTTACGCAGGCAAGATTATGATAAGTGAAATAAAAGTTCATAATGTGATTGTTTTTTGGCAAAAGAATAGCATATATACAGCATTATTTCAACAGATTTAAGAATGAAATAGGGCAATGCGAGATCGTGCATTAAGATTGTTGACTGATACAAAAACCAATTTTACAATTTTCTGAAATGACATGGTAATTTGTAGATTGTCCACCTTTAACAGCTGGTAAGCATTCGTCACTGTTTAGTATCAAACAAAGTAACCGTCATTTCATAGCGCCCGTTTTCATATTTTTCTATACAGTTGTCTAAACGATGGCCAATATCCTAGCTTGGCTTTGGATAATTATCTTGGCACCCTACCAGACATAGTTGGATTTACCACCTAACACACAATTAAGTCATGAGCCAAGGACTGAGAGCACAGTTGATCTTCTGGCTAATTAAGACGACTTGATTTAGAATTTCTTCGTGACGAATCAAAACTTTTGCAAGAGACATGGTTTGACAAATCTTCATCATTAGCGTATATACTGTATTGAGCTTCTCTCTTAATCTGCCTGAGATGACCTGGAAACTATACCATGAATGTGAAGTAGCAGCTGAGACAAGGTTTAGTAAGTTACTTGATATTTCGTATTTCTCATCAAACTGAAATCAATAGGAAAATGTCTTAAATGCAGTTCGTAGTTTAATCAAGGGATTTCTATATGTCGAAATCCTCCCACGAGGCTCGTGAGAATTGGCAAAATTTCGTAATCGGTATCAATATTCATAAAGAATAATGGTAGGTTGAAGTAACACGGAACTGCAAGGAGTCCGATAACCCTTATGACAAAAAGTCTATCAATTCTTTATAAGGCAATTTATCAAGGATCATGTGACTTTTATTTTTACCATTTCTGAGATGATTTCACTATTGTCAGGTAAGGAGAGATCCAGACCGAGGAATCTTATCAAGTTGCTTTAGATGAAGATATTATTTGATATTTGAACAATCTTTTTGTGGTACAAAAATGACTGCCAAAACATGCGATTCTGCCATAGGCCAACATTTACTACAAAATTCAGAATGCGCCAAAATGTATAAGGACGAGAATTTTGGGATAATTGGCACAGCTAGATCGTCCTTTCATCAAAGTGTATTGGAGTCTGTCTACATTAAAATAAGAAAACCAGTACTCTGTAAGCAGAAAGAGTTCGTTTTTTCACTTGGACTCTTCCAATAATGGTTTGTTTCTTCATTTTCTCTTTCTTTGTTTCCTTTCTTGTTTATGATTGGCTAGTTTTGCTACATGTTTCGTAGAAATAGGTTGCCATATACATATACTTTCCTTTCTAACGTTTCATTCTCTGAAGAGTGTCAGACGAAAAAAGCTTTTAAGTATGTATTTAGCGCAATATCGCAAATTTCTAAGGCGATAGTTTTTTATATGATTCGCGACAGTTTTGTACTCATAACATACTCATAACCAAAGGCTTCAGGGCTGGTAGTTCAGAATTCCTTGTGTATTGTAAGCAATGAAGAATACACTACCATTACAATCCTTACTCAGTAATAGGACTTTAAAACCACTACAGCAGGTGACACTAAAGAAAAATAAAAGTCCAAAAAAGTGCGATGTTTGTGGACAGAAAATGGAAAGCAACGGAGGTCGAAACTGCTCGGAATTAATAAGGATGGATGAGTTTCGGGACCAAACGTGCGCGCAAAATAATTATTCAAGCAAAACGTATTGCAGTAATGCTTGTTTTCATCTATTTACCCACAAAAGGCCGATGCAACTTGATTGAGCAAAGTTACTGCCTAACTATCGATTTTATTAACTGATCTACATTATTCGACTTTTCCTGTTGATCTGTTTAGTTTATTAGGAAAAGCGTCATATTTGCCATCGTAAGACCAGAGTTTGATGCTCCGCTGGTCATAATTTTTGTTTTACCTGTTTGCATCAAATTAACGATTATTAATTTTACTCCTTTCATGACTGCTATATCTCTCATGCCCAGATCGTTTTCTGCTTTCCTTTGTCAAGCAGAACGCGATAAAACAATTTTTGCCAGAGAAAAGAGAGAATTTCATGTGGACGCCACGTGTCAGTTGAATAAAATGTCCTCGACGCATTCTGTGTAAACAAAGCCATGCGTTTTTACCGCAGTGCACTGTCCCGTACTCTAATGTTAAATCAGCTTTAGTATTGACCGATTTGAACATGGTAAGGATAGTCAGTCAGTCAGTCAGAGCAGCCAAAACGACATTTATCAAGATTGAACAATTTGAAAAACTCGAATTCTGGACTTTGTTTACTACTGCTTTAAGAACTGCCAGGTTTTACAAGTTATTGATTTTGACTTGGTACAAAATAGTACAGGCTGCATGTACACCGAGGTTGCAGTTTCTTACCGAGACTACGATGTGAGACTTCAGTGTCTTACTAAAGCAAATCTCCATTGCTGAACAAGCAGACGTCATGGTGTACAAAGTACCTTTCGCTAAAACTGCAAAGGTAAACACGCTCTTCGCAGTCTTATCAAACACTTAACCAACATCAATGGAGTGAAACCCCTCATTATGTCGCACAACTAAGGACATGTCGGTCGAAAACTCGTAATAACATTAATCTCTTCCCCAAAACGGCGTTAAATTTTCAAAGTTTACATGCAAGTCCCATCAAAACACTTGGCTCTTCTGCGGATTCCGTTTCTTTCTCAGAATTATCTAACCTCCTTTGCTGGAATAATATCGATTAAACTGCGATTTTTCTAAAAACAGATGTTAAACGGCAGATAATTAACCAAAATTTACTGTTATTGAAACTCGCTTAAGTCATTCAATAACTTCTTTGCCCGGATTGAAACTCGCTTAAGTTATTCAATAACTTCTTGAACTTTATATATATGGGGGAGTCCATCCGATAATTTTAGTTAAGAATTTCCTTTGTGATCCGATATTTTTGGCTACATGATTTCAAGTAATAACTTTTGATACTCATGGGTAGCTGAGTTACAAAATATGAAAGTTTCGGGTTCAGCCACCCACGCAAACCAGATCAAAGATAGGATTTCTGTCAACATCGGTAAAAATGATATCCATGTAGAAAAAGAAACAAACAAGATACAGGTTATCGTATAATTATGGTTAATTTTCCGTCTTGAAATCTCACACAGTCTTTAGATAACAGTTATATATTTGAGGTATAACCGAGGAAAATATTGGGAACAATATTTAAGCATAACGTATTCAAGTTTATAAAACTGCTAACACCCATGGTTCTTAGTAGTCTGCCTCCAAAGACCTGATGTCATGCTATAGATCTTATTTCAGCCAATTATTAAACAAATCAGTCTAAATTTGTTATCAACAGTAGTTCGTTGCATTCTCGTTTGTATCAATTTGTATTTTAGATATCTGTGGCTCTCTTCAGAAAGTTTTTATTGTGTAACCGTTTATTTGATATCTTTTAGGTGAATTTTGGAATGTTTCGATAGACCTCCCGTATATAAAACGCTTAAGTGCCCCGCTGGCTTCCTTTGAAGTAACATGGCTACTAAAACGTGCCTTGAGATATATACTGAGATGAAATGCACTGTTACGACATGTGTCATAAATTTAACAAATCTTTCATATTTCCTGG
The DNA here is from genome assembly GCA_024741275.1 of Chironex yamaguchii. Classification (NCBI taxonomy): domain Eukaryota; kingdom Metazoa; phylum Cnidaria; class Cubozoa; order Chirodropida; family Chirodropidae; genus Chironex; species Chironex yamaguchii. The sequence goes on from JANTCA010025097.1 coordinate 6,237, forward strand.
AAGATTATCACAGGGATGAATTTTCTTAGAAAGGGCACTTGTGTGGTCAACAACAGACAGGAGGCAACTAACAAGACCTTAATTTATTGTTTTTCTCGCTGCTGCACTTCGATTTTACTCCACAAGACCTGATACACAAAAGAACAAAATTTAATCCCAACGGATATTTTCAGTCATCATATCTACCCCCTACCTGCAAAACAGACGTCATTTGTCACCCACCAATTGATCAAGGACTAATTTGTTAGCAATGTACAGTCTTTGAGGTCCTTTAAATCTCACTGTTGCTAGATCTTTGTCGGGGTTTGCCTATCTGTCTGTTTGTCTGCCTGTCTGTTCGTTAGCAAGATAGCTCGAAAACGTACGGATGGATTTTGACAAAAGTTTCAGGAAGGGTCCGACCTGGGATAAAGAACAGACGATTAATATTTGGGAATGATTTGAATGAAATACTGGATTCTGGATCACGTTTTTGATAAAGAAAACATCATAGTGGTAGTGAGGGATAGCAGTTACCATATTTCGTAATGACATCTTCCTGAAAGTGACTAGCAGGGAGATCATCGTGGGGGAAACCCCTGTCGTGGGAATAATAATACTGGCTCGACGGAGGTTTACTCTTTCGGAGTGCTTCTAGTTCCAGCTAGTTTATATTTTGATCTTTTCTTATTCACCTCTCATTACAAGCCTTGCGTTGGCAATTCACAAGTTTATACCCTTTTGTATCCCATCCATGTGAGGGGATGCCGAAGGTAGGTATGAAATTGTGGATGCCTTTATATAGTTGTATTGATGCAGCGAAAAGGCATGGACGTCAACAAAAACCTAAGAAATTAAAACGGAACAATAAATAGTGCATAGAGCACCATGTTTCTTGAATCATATGATCAAATATAAAACGATTAAAGACCTCAACTACAGTATGACCGTAACATACAGATGCAGTTTTGTATCAGGCACGATTTACTTCGACATCGAACGATCTTGTAAACGAATGAGAAGGAAAACTATTTCAAAACAGTGCGATTTGTAAATCGCCTTGCAAATTTGTGAGATTGCGCTAAAACATGCTTAAAAGCTTTTTTGTCTGACACCCTTCAGAGTATGAATCGTCAGAAAGGAAAGTATATGTATACTGCATAAGTATATGTACAATTTGCCGACACAGGAGGAAAACAAATGTTGAAACTCTACAGTTCGTAGACGCGATTTCCAAAACCCCACAAGTTGTAAACAAGATTTTAAAAACAGCACGATTTGAAACTAATATTACGAATATCTGGTAAAATGGAACGATTTTCATATAATATGGGTGAAGAATCATTTAGTTCCTAAATTTGTTATCATTTAACGTTGTTTTAAATCGGTGCATTTTAAAATAATTTTACTGTGAGGTTGTGTGTAATGCAAAACTGCACTCATTTAAGTCGATGTCTAATCCTTCATTTTCAAACTTTAAATCCTTGAAGTCTTAAGGTTGTTGTAGTATACTGTTGAAAATATCATATTCATATATGTCACTTTCGGACAAATCCTGATTGAAATGTTGCTATCCTTGTGTTATCATTTTGTTTTTCCTATCCTTGTGTTATCACTTTGTTTAGCATCTTAAAATTTACAAAATTTGCCGTTAGAGCACTTTCCTCTACCAAAGTGTCACAATTGGCATTTCTTGTAAGCCCGTTTTTAACTAGGTAAATTCAATTGCGCGAAGTGACTTTTTCGTGGTGAAAAACTTTGATCGAAAACTTTTTTTGTTTTCCACAGAAACTCCAGCTATCTTCGTTGTGCTGTCCTTTGGCCCGTAAATATGTTCATAAATATTCTTGGAAGATGGCTGCTGGAAATCCCAGATATCTACTGCTGCTGAAATCTCGATTAATAAGTGTAATTTTGCTGCTGCGAAGAAGCAAAAGTATAAAAAAAGATTTTAGATAAGGAAGATCCACGAAGGCAAAGGGCAAGTATCATTTGTTTAAAGAACTGCATAATGCAAAATATTTTTTCCAGAAGAACAAGCTTTGCCATCATGAAAAAAGGCTGGTAACCTTGCCATGGGAAGGGTTGATTTTCTCAGGCAACTCAAAACGTTTCTACCCTTGTTTTGATATTTTATAAGAGCAAATCTTCGTCAGCGATATATCTCCTTTCTGCGATTATATCTACTGCTATCGCTGGCGCGAGTTTAGGTCAGGGATGTCTCGTGACACTCTTCCCGAAATCTAATTGGCTCGCGCCTTCTTTCGCCGCGAAAAAGTTGAACCCATTCGTACTCACTTTTTCGCTGCTGCTAGCAGTCACCACGAATGAGTCCATGTGTGAGTATTGAAGGACGCATGCGTAAGGTCGAAAGAATTAGCTTCGCGCGAAAACATTCGCCTAGTTGAAAACAGGCTTATAATAATGTGTTTCATTTATGTCTGGCATTGTTAATACAACAAGAGATAATCCAATAATGATCAATTAAAGATATCATCATTTACACGTAGCAGATGGCATTTCAGTTGCCTATGAAAGCTTACATAGCCCGTCAACACGTACTGTAGTTAACATAACTTAAAAAGCCATTTGGTAACAATTTAAGTAATACATTGTATGCCATTTAACAATTGTCTTCGGCTGACAACATCTAATCTCATGTTGCTTAACAGCTAAACTAGCTCAAGGCATTTGAAATGACATTGTTGTTGGGGAGTCTCAACCCCTTTGATTCTTGTTGTAATACGCCGAAAAAATACAGCAAAAGTAACAGACAATCCTTTGCAGTTTTGCTCCTCACAAATGTCTTCCTGAATTATTTCATCTAACTTCATACAAGCAACATACCAGAATGAATTATTTTACACCTACAAGGAGTTTTACATTAAGGGTTTTGATGCAGAAATTAGCTGATTACTCAAACTTCTTACCACGCTGCTTTGCTTAGGTAATTTCTAATAAGTAAAATTTCACAATACTTTAATTCTTGACATATGTTCTTCTATATGTGGTAATCAATTTTGTACCCACGCATGGTTACTCATGGCGCATTGGATTTCCCAACACATATACTACGAAACTTTTTGTCTGGTCGGTAAACAATCCTTATAAATGGATGACGAGATCATCCAAGTCATGAAAACAATTCTGGGATTTACAGCAGAGAAACACTTCACTACAGCTTTTTTAATCTCTGTTTTCATATTCCATTCCCCTGACGGCTCCTGACCCCTGGCTAGTTGCTCCGGCTGCCCCCCCCCCATCTCGGCGGTCCTACCTGGCCCCACAATTTTATGTGTCGAAGTTTCAAATTTCTAGATGCTGGTGATGATTGATAAGGGTACCAAGAGGTCCATTTGACGAGGAATGACAGTAGAGGTAGCGTTCCTATTTTCATAGATATATTTTCGTTCTCACACGGATCAATGCCTCAAAAGTAGCAGTATCTTTAAAAACTATATCTTTGTTTGACGTGCACTAGCCCAACCACACGAAGTTAGTGTTAATCATGGCTTTAACCTCCCTAATTGCGTATGAACTCGCGTATGGATTCCAAGCTCTTAGTTAACTCGTCTGTTCGTTTCAAAGTGCCTTCGGACTTTTTTCGGGCTTTGAAACTGACACTGTTTACACTGTATCATCTGTGATTGCGAAAGATACGAAACAGCACCGTTCTGGTTCTTCATTTAAACCAAAACGCTTTTTAAAATGAGAAATAACGACAACGATTTTGCAAACGTTGCGATTTAAATACGGTATCACGTCATTGCGTTTTCGTTTTATTGCATATTGTTAACCTGGTCTAATCCTTCCTTGCTTTTACCGAATATTCTCATCCTCCCCCCACGCCTCTCTCTCTTTCTTTCTATCTCTCTTTCTCCCTCTCCCTATAGTTTTAGTATCCTGGTAACGGGTAAATCTGGGTATCAGTACTCAGAAAAACAGGCCATACTAGGCAGTTACCAAATCAAAATTTTACCTTTCTAAAATTTGCTGTGAGATGATGATGATGATGATCATGCGAACGACCACCCCAGGAACGATGACCACGATGATGGTAATTGATCATGTCGACGATGATGGCGACGACAATGATGCTTATGAAATCGCTCATGATGATGATAATAAACGATGAGGATGATGCTTTACACTCCCGTTGAAAACTACAGTCGAATTTTTGTCCGTTGCTAATATATTCCTTTGGCTTGTTGCTTAATATGTTATAGTTTTCCTAAGAAAGTTAGTTCCTTGCCTGGGTCATCAGTTACTAACCTGAAAACTAGAATAAGTGTTGACCCACCTGCCTAGCGTGCTATTCTGTCCTTGATAATTTAACTGTTTTAAAATCCCTAGCCTTCGTCGACTAATTTCAAACCATTGATCAAAACTTTATGGTGCCTTGAGTCGCAATTGTTTCCTGAGCTACGTTTTAACTGTCGAAGGGAGATTGATCTCTTGAAACGAAGCTCAAAGGTCAGTCGAAATTTAGCTCAAAGGAAGCTTTTCTGTTCAAGAGATTATAGACTTATTTATCTATGTAAGCTATATACAAGTACCGCGGCTGTATATTGAATAAGACGACGATCTTGAAAGTCAATGGTTGCGAGTTCGAATCCGCGTCACCACAAACAAAATACCATTCGTAAGAGACCAGTTCCTAGCAAATTCTTTAACTCTGGCCTAGGAGTCAGCTACTCCGGGTAACGGGTGCGCTACATAAATCAACAGGCTACATCAGAACACAGCCGGAGGGGGTTATATAGGATAAACCGGGGTCAGTTAAATCCATGTTTGGTGAAGTTCCTTGATCGAAAGAAACTCCATATAATTTAGTAAAGTATGGTTCAAGGTTCAACAAACATCTGAAAATGCTTAAAAACACCTTGAAATTGTCAAATACTTCTGCAGCAAAAGGTGCCAGCCTATAATTTAAAGATCAAAAAACATTCCCAAATGCTTAAAAACACCTTGGAGTAGTTTAATATAGTGTTCCTCCAGAGTTCAAAAGTCAAATGACATTTATACGTCCTTTAAAAACACCTTAAAATCATAAATATTGTATTTCTGCTGTAGAATGTGTGACACTAGTAACACATAAGATAAAAGACATCTTAAATCTTCAAAAACACCTTGAAACTGTAAAGTTTTATGTTTCAGTATTAAAATTTGAAAGTTGAAAAGGAAGTGGAAAATATAGCAAAACACACAAAAATGTTAATACAGCTTGCTCAGTTAAAAAACGATGATCTGGGTCACATAGTAAAATAAGTTGAATCTTTACAGTGCCTCACTTACCTTGTCCTTACCTCACTATTTCTCCACCATACTTCTCTCTAACTCATTCTGGCAAAACTCAGTACTTTGGACTCTTGCGACGTGACAAAATGGATTCTTAATATTCCCAGTTCTCAAAATCAACATAGTTGCTTATTAGACCAACGTGACTTAAATGTAAAAATTATCGTAGCTACAAAGCAGAAGTAATTAAAGAAAATTTGACGAAACAGAACTCGTTACACTCTGACATCAATATTTAATGTCAATTAGAAAATAAGTTATAGTATTTGCAAACTTTATTTATCCACTATCATTAGAAATTTCGTAGCTTTCTTAAAGGCCATTAGGCAATGTAAAATTTTCTTAGACTGAACTTAGTTGAGGCCTTTTTCCTGAGTTTATCTTCCTCGGTCAAGAGGCTTTCTTTGTAGTCACACTGAATTTAATTGGCTCTACATTATAATTAACATCATCAAGAAAAAGATATCGTTCTTTGAACACGCTGCTCGTGGTTCAACTGGTGAAGTCCAGCTTTGTATTACTGAGTACAGCAATGAACAGGCTGGCAAAGGCAGACGGAGAAGTACGTGGATGGACAACGTTGAATTTGTGACGGGAACAAGAAAAGTTGAGCGAGACGTCAAGATGGCCAAGGACAAGCAAGGATTGCCAAGAATAATCGAGGAATGCCTTCCATAGGGACCAACGATGGAAGGCAGCCATGGTTGGAAATAAAAACGGAAATTGAATTTATTTAGCGCAACAAATAGAGGATTGATACCTCTGGTAATACCTGGGCCAATACATGGGAAACTAAATTGGCTATTATATTGGCTTTTACAATAGCTACTACATTGGCTACTAACTGGGCTCATGCATTGACTATTCTATAGGTTACTTCATTGACATCGACAATGGCAAAAAATTTGGCAGCTACATTGGACAATACATTGGCTATTATACATGTCCACTACATTGGCCACTATATAGCTACTTCATTGGCTATTGAACTAGCTCTTACGTTGGCCACTAAATTGGCTACAAAAGGGGCTACATCATTAACCACTACCAAGAGTACTTAATTGGGCAGTAAATTGGGTACCACACAAGCTACTAAACGGGCAAATACATTGGCTAATACATCGAAAACTACATTGGCTACCACATTGGCTACCACATTGGCTACCACACGGGCTCGTATATTGCTACTACACATGCTGCGTCATTGGCCACTACACTGCCTACGTCATCGGAAACTACATTAGCTAAAACACAGGCTGCTGCATGGCCTAATGCGTTGGTTACTACATAGGCTGCTACATTTGCTACTTCGTTGACCTCTACATTGGCTAATAC
>JANTCA010025108.1:0-22862 GCA_024741275.1 Chironex yamaguchii
TGGTAAAAGTTACAATAACAAAGAATACAAAAATCATCAATAAAAGTTGAATAATATTGGATCGGTCCAGTCCTTATAATAATAATAATAATAATAATAATAATAATAATAATAATAATAGGGTGTTGGCTGAGGTTAGCGCTCTGGTATGTTCCCTGTAAAGGCGTAAAAGGGGAAACTGATTTTAAAGTTTATAAAGGGTAAATAATTTGTTTCATGGCTACCTTTTTGGAGTCCATTTGCACGGTAAATATGAACACAAAAGTCAACAACTTTCCTCTTATGGTGATTTCTGGGTGGTAACATCAGATTTCTAAATGACAAAAAAGACGCTATAATCAACAAATGGTTAGCTGTAGATGGCATGACGATTAATCAATCAATCGTTTGAATAATCAACAAAAAGATAAAAGACGAAGATTGACGCTTTATAACGAAATAAATATATATGCAGCAAAAAGTACTAACGAGCTAAGCAACTAACTAACTAACCAGCCAAGTAACTAATTAATAAACTCCAAAATGCTTAGATGAAAGGAGGATCTAGCTGTGCCAATCATACGAAAATTATTGTCCTTGGAGTCTGTCTAACATTAAAACACGAAAACCAGGAAATTGTCAGCAACACAAAGGCAACGAGAAATATAGAGAAAGATAATAACATTTTGTTTGAGGAACTAAAATGATTTCGAATATAGAACTTAGCTTTTTTTCTACCTTTCAATATCTTCTTTATGTTTCTTTTTTTCGCCCTAAATAGCACAAAATAAAGCAATATATATATTCGAGAGTTCGCCATCGATACTTTGCCATCTATAAACATTAACGAAAATACTAAAAGCATACCAAATGTATCATACCGTAACCGATAATTGCAAATTTCACCATCGCAAACACAAACAAGCTTATAGTTAATATATACCGGATATCCGAGGTCCCTTCTCCAAATTTACCAACACCCCCTATATATGCTTGCAATGCAAAGAAAAAATGATTTGGGCTTAGATTCTGTAAAGCAACTCTATTTCTTATCTACGACTGATCAGTACTCTCATTCCTAAGGTAGCACAATTTCGATTCACGCTCATAAAATGCACAAAATGCAACGCGGAATCTGATCCCTTATCTCGATCTTTGATCCTGAACTCTTACTTTTAACCTTAACCTATGACCTTCAAACATGAAAGAACTTACTAACCGCTTCTACTGTTCCTTTCGTTTTGATTACAATGTCCATCTTAACATATCCCTAAAGAAAAGTAAAACAAACTGATATATGCTACTTACAACCATAGTTAATCAAAGCAATGGTTTGGAAAGGCGGCAAATCTCAGATAAAATTTCCTTTGTTTTCAAGCCTTCATCGGTGTCAGATATATGTAGTACCTCAACAGACACAGTGCTTTTTTATATATTTGTCAAGAGTGGAGCATTGCCACAATAGCTGCACTAAGTGGGAGCCGACCGGGCTCGAACTGGTAACCCTCAGACTCAAAAGCCAACACATAATATATATATGAAAACTGTTTTAAGTTTCTGAGGCACTTGTCTTAACACTACAATGTAAATATATCCATATACTTATTTTTGGATCATGATATCAAGAGCTTGAATTGTCTTGCAGAAAGCCCTCATGCTGTCTGTAGATTGCTAGGTCTTTTAGTATTTTGAGTATTATCGGATATTCATCTGCACAAGTTCTCCACGCTGTGACATCTGTCGTAACTATGTTCTTAATCGAAGCATTCCAAAAGAAAGTGCTTTGTAAAGCATTCAGCGTACCTCATGCGAAAGTTGTCTGATGTAACTGTTGATCACATGGTATATTCTTCCATCCACATGTATCAGTAGATTTGCATTATTTACTGATTATCTTATGTGTAAAGCCAGGTTATCTCTGAATGTATCTGTTTAATTGTATCCCAATGAAATTACAAGACTGACAATGCGTTATTTGTAGTCATGCTATTGCTTATCTTTCGTTGCCACAACAGAAATGTCCCTGATCAAGGGGTTGCTCGTGCATCGCTCGATACATCAAGACGTTCTCTATCACATGTTACCACACTAGGACAGTTGATGACTACAGAAACGAGCACACAGGATTCGAATGCAACATTTCAATACTATTTCCTTTCGGGATTTCCTAGGTTAAATAACCCTCGTTCAGTGTGGTACTTTCTGATCGCTTAGACATCAAGCCATATTACCCCTCAATTGGAATTGATAGACTTGACACTCGTGCTGGTATTTACGGAATTTGTTTTGACATTTTCTTGATTTCAATAATTTTATTGAAACCCTTCACTCTTTATCATGTCAAAAGATCACTACAAGGTAAGAGCTACCTGTGGGCAGTGGGAGCCTGGCTTGGGAGGGTAGGGTGGCCGTGACCCCTCCACCAGATACTTGAAGGGGTACCAAAAGCTAGAATGATTTTGATCGCGCTGTACTATCCTACTATCAACCAGCACAATGTACCAGGTTAAGTTTTCCAAGGGTGCCACTTTCAAGACTTACAATGGAGTTCAATGAAGTAGCTTTTGATGTTGATAATGCTGGTGGTGATGCCTATGCCCAAGCTCACAATTTCATAGATGAGGATTGTGTACAGATCAGTGCTGATAACATGGTGATAGGCAGAGTTGCAGTTGAAGCTGAGTGAGAAAGGGAGAACAAGGCCACCTTCCGTCATTGATTGTTCTTGCTATCATCTGTTACCCAGATTTCAACTTGATGGACTCGTACCCAACGCTATGTCAGGTGTATTCCATCGCAGAGGCCATCCTTGTCAGCTCCACTACCACAGAAAGGTCGTTTTCAGCACTGAAGAGGATCACAACGTGGATAAGATCAACCATAGTCCGAGAAAGATTAAATTTGCTGCCCCTAGATGAAGAACATTTTATTTTTTCCTAAAACTTCAAACAGACTTTCAAAAGCTCTTTGATACCATATTTGTTAAAGTCTGTCGCATTGAATACTTTTTTGTAACTGCTTTTCAGTAACCGTTAAAAGACAATCGTAATAAATACAAAGAGAGATCATCAATGATACAGATTTTGAGGAGAGGAGACTTCCTGGCACATTTCACTATGTTCTCGTAAGAGGCAGTTGCCAATACGGTAGATTCTTGGAACGTGCTTAAATAAGGCATTAGACAAGAGAGTTCCTGTTCACAATACCAATGCCGATGCTTGCAGAAAAGGGACAAGGCCACGTCACGGCCACGAGAAGGAATCAAGAGAGATCGTGATCAATAGTAGAATTGGAAGTCTAATGTTTGATCCAGTACAACAAGACAATCAACTAAAGCACTTGTCCAGCTCTGATAACAGTACTCAATGTGGGAGCAAATGGCAGATTTGTAAAGACATAAAACTTCCTTCAGAGTGAGATAAATCCCCAAAATGAAGCGAGCTTATCTTCAATGCAGTAGACTAAATGTAACTCGTCAATTAAAAATCTTCCAGGAAAAGTTACACGAAAGGGATGATCAACATGACCAGAAATGACATCGAGAAGACAAGCAATAGAGTTAACTTTTATAAGTATGACCAAGCCTTTCAAGGGCCAGCTCTGGCCCTGGAGCTTTAAAAAACATGGGCCGTTGTGGCTTTCAAAGTTTTAAGAGCCAAGCAAAATCAAACTCAAATATTTGTAACTATCATACATGTGATTCCTCCCAGAATGCTCGGGAGACTTCCGCATCGAAGGTCAACTCCTGCAGCTCTTGCAAAGGAGCAGAAATCTTCCGATTTGTAAAAATTTTAAAATAGAATTTTTCCCGACTCCATTTTTTTGCTCTGTTTACATAACTACTTGCTTAGTTTGTGCGTTTAGTAAATTATATTGTCTCATATATCACTAAAATTTTCTGTCCGCATAAATGTCTCTCATTGGTACTCAAATCTCCCTCATTTCGTGAGCTGATCTAACTCATTTTTGCGAAAAAATTATCACTTGTATGAACTACCGAAATTATGTATAAGGATAGTCGAACTAAAGCTTAAGACTTAACAGATACAAGGTTGATAAAATAAAAGAAGCAAACGTTAAATAAATCACTTGGGGACCAAACAGGCCTTTGAAAGATTTCATGAACGAGTATCCAATAAATATCTTGATTAAAATTTTGTAGCACTAGCAAATTTTTTCGCTGGCCCTTGTCAATGCCCGAGCCACGAAGGTTTACTTCGCCTACCCTACCCTCTCTAAAGTACTGACTATGGCCATTGAGTCAGAAAACACGATTATTAGAATCCAACTGTTTTACTACGGAGTCTTTGTTTAAGGACTCAGAGATTTTAGTGAGTGCTAGCAATAGACTGCATCGTCTGTCATTGCCAGGATTAGAGCAATCACCACAGCTCTCATGGAAAGAAATCACAGTTTAAAATGCCAAGAAAGAAAACAAGATTCAAAAACGAACGAATGAAAGAACTTAATGAAGACGGGACTAAAAACAACACCTGAAATAACAACCAATCAAGTTGCTTTAAATGGACTTAACTGTGCTATGATAAAGTAATATGACGGCTTATCATTTTTCAATGCCAAATCAGGAACGGCTATAAAAAGAACACACTTTTTATATAAGAAACATTAAGCTCCAATCTGGTAGAAACTAGGAAACATTTAAATAACGTGGGCAGGCTTAACTCTTGATGAACTTAATCTGTAGAATTGAAAACTAAGTAAAAAGGTTGATGGAAAACACTGCATTGGCTTCTTTTACATTCTTTCTTGTCCTGAAAATATAAACAGGCATTACAATGTCTTCAACAACAACCAAATGCCAAAAAACGTACGGAAATGTCAAATTGAGCTACTGTTAAGAAACATTGCAGGCTAAGCTCAAAAGTCATGTTTCTTAGATGAAGAAGACGTGTAGAGTGAAAGTCATGTTTCTTAGATGCAAAACACGTGTAGAGTGAAAGTCATGTTTCTTAGATGCAGAACACGTGTAGAGTGAAAGTCATGTTACTTAGATGAAGAAGACGTGTAGAGTGAAAGTAATGCGTCTTAGATAAGAAAGCCCTGTAGAGTGAAAACGAAACACTTAAGCAGGGAGCTCTGCTTGATACTATTCATACCTCAGGTCAATTGAAACGAGGAATAGAGGACTAATCACCCATAATTTGCCAGAGGCCACGAGAGCCAACTTCTCACGAGGTCATGTAATCACAAGTACATTGCTTATTGTCTGACCTAGCATTTTGAATGATATCCTGACAATAGTTAGAAACGGTGATAAAAGCTGTTTGTTTGCAGCAGAATGATTATTATGAAACTAATGGAAAAAAATGGTTACTGTAGGCAACAGCTTCGGCAAAACAAAGAAGAAAACCATTGAAATGAATGAGGTTTTAAATGGTATTTGAGAGATGATATGAAGCTATTAATTACAGCAGAAATACAGATAGTAACATCATCAACACAATCTTCAACAGGTTTGGTAAAAATTGGGACCTGCTTAAGGGGGCGTAGTTGATTAAACATTAAAAGAAAATATTATTCAGACTTCCAAGTAAGATTTGTTAATGCAAAAAGTGATATCCTAAAGCGATTTACTTTTTCTGGAAATAAAGAGGATTTTTTGGAAGACTGGAACATTAGGGTCCAAATTCATAAGGCTTTCATTTTTGAGCTTCAACCTCGAGGACGTCTTTCTTCTCATTACATCATGTACATAGCAACTACAAATCTACAAGATACATTCTATATTGCTTCCCTTTCCTTGACTAGTAAGCAACATTTGTAATTTGAATCAATGCTACTCAACTTGAAAACATTGGTTGGTTGTTCAATTTCTCAGATACAAAACAGTTTTTTATCGTACTTGACAGATACTGCAACATTCAGAATACTGCAACATATAAGACCACAAGATTGTATTGTTTTTCCTCAAAGAAGAAAATATATGTGTAGAAAAAGTAAACTTGTTGTTGTTCATTTTCTTGACTCAGCTACTCTTCCCAAAAACGCCTGAGTGCTCCCACCTTATACAACTGTCAAAATGAATCAAAAGAATTTTGAAATTGGTAAACATTCCGTCATCCTCATTTTGTTATATGGAATACATTATGCAATAAGTATCATGTCACACGTATTGTCAGCATTTTCGATTATTAATCAGCTACAATGTTTTTCACTTGATTGAAATACATGGTTCTACCAATGCCGATGATCTTCTCTATGATATTGATCTGAGGAATTAACGTTGATGTTTCATCCGGTCCAGACCATTCCTCCGGTCAGTTGTATCCTAAGATCTTTCTCACAACATAAAACCATCAGATCATCTAACCTGCTGTCAGTCATAGTAAACCTATAAACGTCTTCACACATTTCAGAACACTGAAGATTCTCTCATCTTTTGCAATGCTGATGGGAGTAGTGAGATGTTTATAGCATTTCCATGCTAACAGCAAAGTGCCTCTGTTTTCATAGGCTAATACCACTGCATCAGCAGTGGTTTCAGGTTGTTCATCTATGGCTTCTGACCTGGATAAATTTCCAGGGGTGACATTCAGCATAATGCAATCACATCACCTTCCTCTCTACAGTCTGGGAATGGAGGTAGTAAAAATTTATTAATTTTTAAGCTATATCAATTCCGGATTCACTCACTGTCATCATTCTATAACGCTTGGATGTCACTTAATCAACTTTTCACTCCGTCAAATAGCTGCAAGAGCTGTCAACTGGTATTTGATATGTAAAATATAGCATTTGTAACTTTAACGCTCATTTGGAGAAGAGAACGATCTATCCGCGCATATTCCATCTACTGGGCCTTAGTCATGCGACGGAATCGAAAGCCTTGTGGGTGAAACATTTGCAGATTCGCCGATCTCTTTTAAAAAGGGCGGTTGTTATAAATTTCATATTTTATTCGCTTTACACAAGTCCCACTGCACTACAGTTCGGTGGAACAAGCATTTGATTCGTGACAATGGTTACTAATTTTTGATTGATTTCGGACATGATGCCAGAATAGTCAACTTTAATTTTCTTAACAATGTGGCTGTTACCACAGTATTTAGAAGCCGCTTTATATTGTCTTATAAAAGCAGCCTTTGAAGACAGAATAAAAATGGTTGTTCCACTCCGACTGTTTACCTAGTGCTTGGCCCTTGGCTTTTTCTCCCGCCTTTAGCTTCCTTCCTTCTTTTTTCTTCATTTCTTTGCATATTGCTCTTTCCTTCTCTCAACCCAATCACTGGTTGACTTTGGTAAAGTTTCGATCCTAACTTACACTATAAATTCAGCACTGTCGTCCTTTACTGTATTCTGACGAATCTATGTGATCAGCATCAGACAAAAATCTTTCTTTTGATCTTTCTTGCAAGTTTCATGTTATCGGACTCTATCTGGTTAAGAAAGAATCTAAATACCGTGATCGTCCCTAAAATATCTAATATCCTGATTTGCCGAAATATTGTCGTGCCGTTGAGAGAAGTGCACGACTGAAATACTAAACTCGTTTTTACTTCCCATATTGAGAAGGGAATAATCCATCATTTGTTGAGCTTGATAATCTTGGTAGTACACCGTAGCTGGTCCGAGAGGTACTTGCCCGAAATAAACAAATATTACTTTGTTTCCTCATATCACACTTTTTTCATCATAATATTAGTTATATTAGTTATTTTGGACATATGATGAGGTACGATGGTATACAGAGAGAGGTGCTGTTGGACAAAGTGCAAGGAGAAAGGAGTAGAGACAGACTTAGAAGAGTTTGGCTGGACGACATCAAGGAATGGATTTCACTGCTTGTGTTGGGCCAGAAGATCAGGGAAAGGCATGTTTGGAGGAAGCTGGTGCACGACCTCTGTGAAAAAGAGATATGTCATGAAGATTAGTTATATCCAAAGAACAACTACACCTACGGCCTCATTACCTGAGCGAAATAGTTCTTGGATACTTACGGTCAGTAATGTAGCATTTCTGGCTTTTTCCATGAACATGCACATTAAGGTAGCTGAACCAAACTGTTTTCTCGCTTTGTCTGTATTAAGCACACATGCCATATTCCGGATATCCCTCAATAACAAGATAGGCACTTAATCAAAGATACCGCAAGTATAGCGCTATTTTAACGGCAGCCATGCGGTTAACTTCAATAACTTACATATTTGATTATTCAGGACGATAGAAACGGAAGCATCCAGAAAGAATTGGCAAAGGGTTTTACCTTGAAAACAAAATATTCTTTGCAGTATGCTGACATAGAGTGGTGTCAAAACTCTTCTTCATGTTCAGATAGTACATTACATGTACCACTTAAAGATGAATTACAATGCCTTTAAATATTTAAGAGCCCTGAAAAATTGTGAATCGTGTGAATTGGACTGCTGTAGTATCGTGAAAGTCACTCAAACGAAGGAAGTCAAGGAGTCCAAAAATGCAGATAAAATGACTGGCATAGTGGCATATAGTGATTACTTCCGCCAAATAGGTTAAGCTTTTGCCAGCGTCCTTGATTCTGTTTGTTTTCATTGCTGCAAAATAACTCAAAAACGTATCTGTTTGAAGGACGTTGGTATTCTGACTAATTCAAGCTAAGTCTTTTTTTTGTGATGATCTGGAGCACATCGTATCTGGAACATTTAAAAATTAATATACGATTTTTTGGATATAAACCAAAATATTGGGGACAGGGAGGGGCGAGGTGTTTGGCAAAAGTTTGTGCTCTCTGAGTGTCTATGGAGTTTAAATAGCAAACGACAACTGCTTAGGTGGGAGATGAGGTGTTACAAGAGGTGTAGAAGGATTTTCAGGTTATTAAAGAGTTGAAATAGTAAGAATTGAGCAAATACAACAGAAATAAGGAGTGCAAAGAAGAAGCCCTTTAAACTCGAAATATAGAGGACAGAGGTGCAGAAAATGTATCAGACACTAGCCTTTATCATAGATATGACAGAACAATCACCTCATTATTTTCAGGTGTCAAATTTGAACATGGTCAGAAACATTTTACGCGTAATAAGATAAGCTCAAGTACATATATCTGGGACAGTTTCGCTCTAACAAATCAAACGTGCTTTTTACCTTTTTATCACAACTCAGTTTGCAGAACTATGTTCGTAATACACCCTTAATACACGTTATAAAGTAGATTTCGAAGTAGATTTAAGTCCAAACTGTTTATTTTCTTCTGTGGAACTCGATAATCTTAAGAGGTTATGCGACCAGAGTGGAACTAACCGATAACACAAAACTTTAGTTCACATTTTGTGTGTGTAGACTTTTAGGACGTTATGACAGGGTTAAAGGATTCAGAATCCTTACAAATCCCAAAGTTCAGGCGTGAAAATTTTCATTTGTGGACATTTAAAATGCATATGGTATTACAAGAGAAAGACCTGTGGAGATCATTTCTGGTGGTGAAAAAGAACCCAAAGGAGAGAGAGTTATGGAAGCTCAAATTCAGAAATTTAAGAAACAATAATCAAAGCAAGGCCCTCACCACAATTTGGTTATCAATAGTTGATGAACAGCTATTACTTATTCATTTGGCGAAGACCGCTCAAGAAGCATGAAGCTAATTGGAAAGCCATTACGAGCTAAAATCTTTAGCTATTAAGTCGTTTTTGCGAAAATGATATTTTAATGCAGTCATGTCTGACATTAACAATATGCTAAAGTACATCAATAAAATGAAATTTGTAGGGCCATTTCAAGCAGTGGATGCGAAAATATCACAAGATGATAAAGTAGCAACGCTTTTATACAGCCTTCCATATTCATACAGCTATTTAATCGTTGCCTTAGAATCCCGTCTGGAAGATTTGAAAATGGAATTTGTAATCGCAAGACTACTTCACCAGGAATGAAAACGCAGCAAAATTCATGTGACTCGTGTGGAATATGTTGACAAAGTTATTGCTTTAGTGAGGATTAAACCTCAGCCAAGCGATCAAAGGATAAAACATAAAGTAAATGGGAAATGTTTCAACTATGGAATTTCAGGTCACAGATTGCAAGAAACCAAGGCGAGTAAAAGCAATTGGGAAGAAACAGGAACAAGCAAGTGCAATAAGTGTATGTTAAGGCAACATCTTGCTAAATGTAAATGCACAAGGATCTTGCAAAAAGGCGGAGTAAATAGAGGTATTGTATATAGCCAAACATCTGTTCTCTGTCAGTGTAGTGACCAAGAGGAGATTGACTATGACACTTGATAAAGAAAAATGTCTTATTGCTGATGCCAATGGAATTGTTTCAGGCTTTGGAAAACTTCAAGGCAAGCAATATTTTTGTTCTTTATACAGTTGCCTCAAAGAATGAATGCAATACTGCTGACAGTGCTGTAAAAGAAAATTCACGCATTACTTCATTACTTGAATTTCAAGCAAAATGAAGCAACAACTATTCAAGAAGACAACCAAGGCACAACTGATTTGTCTAAAAATCCGAAATACCATGCGAAAACAAAGGATATGGACAAATGACATCATTTTCTTCGAGAAAAAGTTGAGCATTCTGAGATCGATCTCGAATATCGCCCAACATAGAATATTATTTCAGATATTATGATCAAACCATTGGTAAAGATTCGCTTCTAAAGACTTTGGGTGTGGTCTACAATACATAATAACTTTTATCGTTTACCAATTGATTTTTTCGAGTGGGAGTGTCAATATTTACGTAAAATGGACTATGCGAAAAGACAACTGACTACACAATAGAACTGTCACTTTTCATCCAGACACTTTGATCAACTGTTACTTTTTTATCACAACTTCCTTTCCTGAACTACTTTAGGAAGTAGACTTAGAAGTAAATTTAGTTCCAAACGGATTATGGTCTTCTGTGGAACTCGATAATCTAAATATCACGCCCCTTTGCTTCGCGTTTTGTTTTAAGCGGATTATGAACGTGATAAATTGAAATGTATTATCGATTGCACCTGCACGAAATCACAATACTGAAGTGTTGTTTTATTGTCAAAAATGTAGTGTTTTGATGCACGTGTTCCTGGAAAAAGTAATGAAAAAATTATGTGGTAAGATTCTGAAAGTCTAAATAAAGGCAAACGAACATCCTTACAAACAAGTTCTTAATGTGAATGTTAATTGTATGATAGACCGATGGATGGATGATGGATGGATGGATCGATCGATAGATAATTAGATAGGTAGATAGATAGATAGATAGATAGATAGATAGATAGACAGGTAGGTAGGTAGGTAGATAGATAAAGATTGACAAATATACAAAAAGCACTGTGTCTGTTGAGGTATTCATATATATATATATGTAATACATAATATATATAATATATAGTACATAATATATATAATACATAATATATAATATATATAGATAGACAGATAGATAGATAGATAAATAGATAGATAGATAGATAGATAGATAGATAATTAATATGAGAAAGCAACAAATGCGACGATTCCTGTATTGTTCATTTTCTAATCCTTGCAGGTAAGCCAGTTTAGAAAAACAACAAATTCCCCATTCTTGCAAAATATATATTGGTTGTAGTACGTTGTGTTTCCTACATATTGTGTTTTTACAATGCAGAAATGTTCATGAAAGATGTAAATTAAAATGTTACATACTAGCAGCGTGAATTTCTGCATAATTATGGTGTTTTGCATGTCCTAGTACAACTATTGATTCTATATATGTATTTGTTAAGTCCCGGATGTAATTAAAATTCATGTCTCCAAAGCACTACAATATCCAAAAGTTTTTGTCGCCTTTGTAATGTTGATTACAACCACAAATTGTATAAATACTCACATGTGAAAGATACGCAAAGATGTACCAATATAGATAAAGAAAAAATGAATTTCATTATGACAGCTCCCTCTAGCTTGCTTTTTAGACAATAGATTGTTGCTTTGAACCCAGAATACGCACGGGTGTCATTAACTATACAATTTTGAAAGGTGCTTTCAAAACGTCTTGGAGCCTGGAACTACAAACCAGAAATATGCAACCAAAACATAAAGGAACATAAATATGTGATGTGATGGGCAAAGTACAATACAGTTGGACTTCTGTCACAGTTTGCTTTACAAGTTACGCCAAGAGTTGATATTTTAAACTGAGAGAAAAGTAGAAATCAATAGTATTGAAAAGTCGTCTGTTAAGTCCAAAATTTTCCATGAAGCTGGATGCTCCTGGGACTCACACCAGAGTGCCATATTTTTTCATCAGTCTCAAAAGAAGAGTGGATTCAAATTTCATTAAATAAAGTTTAAAAAGTAGGGAATGAAGAGCATGACCACAAAGAGTGAATTTTACCACCACTTCAATATGAATGACCACACTTAATGCATAAATATGCCTTCTTGATTTATAATGTCGCCAGATGAAGCTCCATCTGATTGCATTCCTTGTTGTGAAGCTAGCACCAGTTTAACAAATGCGATTACGACACCACTGATAACACCATTTATGATAAGCCCATTGGATACGACGCTTCGTTACATATTCTCCTGTCTGGTGTAAACATTATGCAAATGTCTTCCCATTTTCTGTGTTGTTGTCTCCATGCTTAAAGTCATTTCCAAATGATTATGATCCAATAACTTGTAAGTCCGTTCAACCTTTGAATAAAGAAAACAGTTGACACAAACCAACTCAGAAAGCAAGAACTCTCACACAAACAGGAATAAAGGCTTGAAAATTCTTGACTTTATGGACTCAGTGGGAGCCATGTGGGCAGGAGCTTTATCATGACATGAGTCGTATAAAAAGCATATGACTCATGTCATGATAGAGCTCCTGTCTACAGGAATAAAGGCAATGCAACACTCTTATGTTGGTCCTTAACGAGGACAACCAACTATGTACACCACTAGCAAAATCAAAACGTGCTAGTCTTATACTTGCATTAAGGAACTGACGATTGGTGAAGGATCTTTTGTCACATAGCTCAGAAAAAGCTTACAACTGTAGTAAATGTAGTATATTACTTTATCTCCCAAAAATATCATTATAAACACCAGAATTTCCATTAAGACCTTTTTCTTCCTACAATAACCCCTACACAGTTAGTCTGGTACTTCCCCTTCCATTCTAACTATGTCAGGTACCATAAGACCAAAATAATTAGCACTTTTCAAACTTTGTGAATATTATCTCACCATGACTCAAAGCCAAACAGATTGATTCAACAACCAGAGTTTTAAAATTGTTCATCACCACTGCTAACCAACGAAGCCTAGGGTATGCCCCAAAATCCAGATCCAGCATGCAAAAAAACTTCTACAAAAATTTTGCATGTTATGTTGACAGCTATGTAGTTTTCCTTGCGATATACTTTAAAATCAAAACTAGAACAGACTCTTTTCGAACTACTACACTAAACCTAACAACAGTTATTGACTAGAGTTGTAAAAACTTTCTGCTGGTCCCCCTACCCTCTTAAAGATGATTTCCTAGCTACATCCTATTCATCACAAGGTCACCAGTTAAGCAAGAGACAAAAAACAGTACAGTACAAATAGTATTTAAGAGTAGCTAGTCTTACCTTCATGCTTTGAAGACAAAAAACAATTCATACTTATTCCTGTCAAACAATTCACAATGTAGCTCGATAATTCATTGATGAATAGTTTTTCTATACAACAGGACAAAATACTGATTTTTTTTGCATTTTGGGCAGGATCTAAGCCCCGTAGGTATAAGCTTACTATAGTATGATGTCTTAATGTTATTCATACCTTCAATACATGAGGCTCTTTTCCAAATGAGACTCCATTGACAAAAGCTGACTTTAGATGAAGCTGCTTTCCCTCATCTACACAACCCTCATCAATTTCAGTTACACCTACAATAGCGGCAAGATTTATAATTGAATAAAGTGAATAATAATGTTAACAAATCAAAATATAGTATTTTACCTTTCAACTCGAAGGTTCAAAATTTGTGCATTACCAAGCTATGGCCAGAGATTACTAGCATTGTATCAAGAAATTGTCTTATAGCCACAAAGAACTACTGTTACTCATAAAGTGAACAGCTACGTGGTAACTGTTAAAGGCACGGGCAGATCCAGGGCTTCTCATCATTCTCATTTAAGATCATCATTTTTTCCTTGAATCATTAGAACAAGAACACAATAAACATAGACCTCTTTCATACATCATAAATGGTAATTACGAAGGTCAACAAAAGCCATGGTTGCATGTGAGCTTGCTCTGAGGTAAAGCATTGCAGAGGATTGTGTACCTACCAAACAGAAAAGCTTAGTAGTATATGAATTTTTGTGCTGATGTGAAGCTCGGTATGTAGGTCGCACTTCTCAAAGATTGGGTGACAGGATCAAACAACATGTTCCAGCCAGTGTATGCCAAGCATCAATTCCTCCCAGAGAACAGCCATCTCATGCATCCATAGTGAAAATGACTGCCAAAACATGTGTCTGCCATCGGTCAACATTGACTAGAAAATTCAGAATGCGCCAAAGTGTATAAGGACGAAAATGTTTGGATAATTGGCACAGCTAGACCATTCTTTCATCTAGGTGCACTGGAGCCTGTCTACATTAAAACCAGAAAACTTGTACTCTGTAGACAGAAAGAGTTTGTTTTCTTCACTTGGACTCTCTAATAACGTTTTGCTTCTTTATTTTCTCTTTGTTTCTTTTTCCTTTCTTGTTTATGAGTGGCTAGTTTCTATACATGTTTCATATAAAAAGATGAAAACCTTAGATCTTATGTACTTAGATCTAAGTCTAAGAGCTTTGACCACATGACTATCTATGCCATACGTGAAAAGTATACTTAAAATGTTTAAGGGCATAGACACATTAATTAGAAATGGCTATCCAACACAATACTTTTCAATCTATGTCCGTATCATTATTTTCAACAACTCGACATAAACAAAAACAGATATAACAATACACATACACAATTCCAATACCTGTATTTTGAGACAAACAAAAAGCTACATGGCAGGTTCCAGGTTTGACTTTCAAGTATCCAACCTCTTGGTGCATCAGGTTGTTACTTTCAGGATGTTTTGTAATTGACCTGAGATTAAACAAAATAATTATTTTATTCCTGGAGAGTAGTTAACATTAACTGAAAAATTTGAATACTCACTTCAGTGCTCAAATTTTTGTACAGCTGTGGTCCTGTACAAACCCCAATGCCATTCTGCCAAAACTTTTTATATGTTGTCCTCTATAGTTAGTATGTGTAATAAGTGCACTGAATCTGTAGTTAAGGGCTAAATGATATTGTGGTAGTTTAGACCAACACGAAATGCAACCAGTATATTGTGATGGTGGTGCATGTCTCTTAGATGTATTCTTTTCCTCTTATTCTTTCATGCAACAAACAACCCTTTAGGTTAAAAACCATGGATGAATTGTTCTCTTTTTCTACTAATACAAGCATAATCTGTTTGGCATATAGAGATTTCCTTTCTCTCTATTGCATAAGGGCATGCTATACAGTATTGAACTCTTTACTGAGCACATGATACTGCCTTGCAGATATTAGTGATGTAAATAGTGTCTCAAGCATATAAAAAATCAGGTGTGTTTCTGAAACCCAAAAAATGCCATCATGAAATACTATGGTAATTTGGGTAATTTGGATGCATGAATTTGATCTTAACATCATGTTCCTCTTCATTCACTTCTGAAACCATTCCAACCCAATACTGTTCATGATATTCACACAAAATGAATAATGGCACACGAATATGTCTTGCTTTCATGCTGCTCATACTCACTTTGTCTCTCAGGAAGTCAAATTCTGCTTCAATTGCATCATCACCTGTTAGATGCTTCATTCTGATGGTTGAGGTTGACATTGAGATAAACTGGTGATAGCTGCGAGTCGCTGAATTGTTTTGGCTACTAAAATCTGATCTTCCAAAATATTCTGTCTGCATTGATTTCAGAACAGCAATGTAAACAAATTTAACACCAGTATCTTCACAGAAAAGCTACAAATTATGGATTATCAAAATGATAATAGCTTTTGATGCAAACAGAGTACCATTGAGATTTTTCTCATACAATTGATCTATTATGTATAGAAGACCCATAGAAAGTTTGAATTCTGTTATGCTTGGGCACCTCACTGCCCAAACTGATGATTTTTATGATTTGACATTAAAGCATATTTATATTGGAAAATACCTGTTTTTTATCTAAACATGAATTCAACTTTATTAGGCAAATGAATCAAAAGATAATTATTACCCTGTTAATACCTAAATGTGTTATTTTCAGAAATCCACAATGGTGGCCACTGGGTAAAAACAGGGTAAACTGAACCAAATTTTAATACCCCCAAATTTTTGAAGCACTTTGAGGTTGTGTCTCAAGTTTTGCAGTATTTCATATTCTGTATGTAGGAACATTAGTTCCATTTTTGGTCGAAATCTGTGGTGGTGGGTTTCACATCTGTCCCACCTTGATATGGAATCACCCTCAAGTCAAATTTATGGAAACAAATTTGACCATAGTAAGCACACTATCAGTTTGTGCACAATTTATTTGACATTGATTCTCTGGTAGAAAATGATTAAAGTGTTGGGCATGTTGGGCAAGAAATTATCAGTGCAGTCTGACTACTTCCTGCGTGGGAATTGTTGGGGATACTCCAGGTTCAATTCCTGCTATGTCCCAAAGTTTACCTGTTCCCAGAAAATCATCTCATTGACCAAAACCAATCAAGCCCCACCAGTTGTTCTGGAGAACAGTGGACTGATGTTGAACTCAGTCAACTCACCAGAGAGTGGTAAGCTTGCCTGGTACATTGCTGTTGTCAACATTGCCCATTATTTTCATTCAGTCAAACAACCAAAACCTTTGAAAGAAACTTTGAATTCTGAAAAGTCAGTACATTTGAAAAATGCAGCTGTTTCTGAATTTGAATCATTAATGAAGAGTGGTACATGTGAATTACATCATTGCCAGAGGACAAACAATTGGTTGGTTTCAAATGGGTATTTAAAACCAAGCACAAGGCTGTTGGTTGTATTGATTGTTTTGAGACACATCTTGTTTCCCAAGGCTATTCTCAAGGATATGGTTTGCATTACAAAGAAGTTTTTGCACCTGTTGTCAAGGCTAATTTTTTAAGAACTGTACTTATAACTGCCAATTCACTAAATTTGGAGGTTCAATTAATGTATGGGCATATAGGACTGCAGAGATAAAGGCAGATATAAACTAAGAGCCTAAAATAAACTAGCAGTGAGTAGGCATGTCTTTTCTTGCATCACTAACCTGATGTTGCAAGTCAAGAAACTAATATCGTCTCTACGACAGAACATAACAGAAGCATAAAGAGTCTGAGTCTATACATAACTTGATGTAAAAGCTGCCTTGAATGGTGAACTTGATCAAGATATTTTTATACAGCGCCTGACAGGTATGTTGACCCTAAACATCTAAATATTGTCTGCAAGCTTAAAAAGAGTCTCTATGTACTCAAATAATACGCTTGTTGCCGGAATCAGTCTATTGACAACTTTTTTATAACATTGGGTTATGTAATCTGTGATGCTGACTCATGTACGTCAAAAGTTTGCACATTGGGCACAAAACTGTACATGTCACATTAAGTTTCTATGTCAATAATATCTTTAGCTTGTAATGATGTAGCTGATTTGGTCAAGTCAAATGCAATCAATAAATTCCTTGAGTTCACAAATGTCTCTAAATTTCTCAAAAATATCTTTACATCAGCCTGCTGAATTGGACAATATCTCACAATGACATTGTCAAGTTTGACTTGTTCTCTTACAGTATGATATGCAACATTTAATGTTCAGTACAGTCATGAAATTGATGATATTGGAATTTTACTAAGTCTGATAGCTCCACAATTGTCTTCAAAAATAATGGATGCATGATCTTGTCTTTCATTGAGGTCTTGGAGTAGTCTTCTCAGCAAGATGGCTTCTTGTGTTGCACAGCTCAGAGCAATATATTCTGCTTCAGTTGTTGATCTCACCACATTGTTTTGTTTCTTATAGAACTATAAGAAAATGAACTATTAAAAGCATGTTGTAGTCACACAATCTACAATATGTCAAACAAACTTGATAATGAGGATAATCATAACAACAATAATAATAGAAATCAATTCTTAAAAATTAGAATTTTAAAAAATAATAACAAACCTGTAGTTAAGCATAGGTTGTCCAAAATGCTCAAAAACAATTTCTTCATTAAAATTAAATGGTTTGATGGTGGGATATTCCCCTGATCCTTGCCCTATCCAAGTCCCTACTAACCAGCTTATGCAATTAACAGCCTCATGACGTTGTCCCTAAAGTGAAGAAGTATCATATAAACATATTAAAGTCAAATGAGGAAGGAATAAAAGATGGAAGTTAAATAACAATTACAGGTATTTACTACAATAGCAAAACCTACCTGCATCAAGTCAAATCCCTTTACACAAAGTCAAATTCCCTACTAGCTGAACCACGTTTACCTACCTCAACCTGAATCCTGGACTACAGATGCAGAGTATACAGAGTATACCTACAAGTGCACAGCCAACATATTTTTGGAAAATGGCCAAGCACATGTGGCAAAGGGTGCAACAAGTTGGCTGTTGGGATAGTAAGGGTTGTGTCCTATAATTAAAAGTAAGTTTGGAGTTCTGAGGTGCACTTGAAATTTTGCTCTTGCACAGCTAAGATCTCGTTGTAAACTGCCATACTCTGCAGTCCAACCTGAATCCAGCTGACATTATTAACAAACATTCCTGGATAGATTGAAATATGAGTAATCATGGTTTTTTTCCTGCACGCTTTACTGTTTCATCAAATTAAAATGATAGCCAAAAAATAAGTCCTGGCGTAGCAAGCTTGCCGTATCCACTGATCTGAATATCATAATTTCGGAAATATTTACAGATAAGAAAGTTCTTTAGCTTGTTCCTCAATCGACCAAGCTTTCAATAACAGCAATGTCAATTGCGAACAATCAGCAACATAAATTGTGACACGAGAATACAATACCTCCATTGCCAAATGCTTACAAGTCGTCAGTAGATCAATAACTCTTATCAATACTTCATTTCATTCATGTTGGCTTCTGATAGGAGTTCTGCTTTAACACAGAATGAAATCCTTTTTGTTTTGAAAATATAAAAGCAAAAACAATAGACGACAGGCCACTACATGCCACTCCTGCACAGCAACCAGGTGAAAATATATTACTCAGTCTTCTGCTATATCTAGGACGACTATCGTTGTAACTGCTTATGCTATTTCTGGATCCGCGCTTGTGTTCCAAGTAACTGTAATACAGGAAGGCTCTCAATACTGGGAATCGCAATTATCCACGGACATCTCCTTACAAGATTCATAGATCACAGCTTACACAGGGAGCTAACAGACTTATGGGATACTATCAACTGTCTCATTTTGATTGGCTGCATTTCAGTTTGGCGGCAAATTCTCGTTGAACCCAAAATAGTAAACGAAAATAGTGATCAAAATTAACGATTTTGTCAGTCAATTTTATACAGGATTTATCATTTTATTGGATAAAATTCAAGGATATTAGTGGCAGAGAGGTAATCTTATTTGTACACCTTGTTTTTTTGTGTTGTCATTTTAAATAGGACGAGTGATTTCGGGTAGACTATAATAATACGTGTAGTGCAGTGGCCCACATAATTGCCATCGTAAGACATGGGAGTCGCACTGGAGTTAGTCAATAACAACCCTATTAACTGCCACATAGTTGAGAACGGCAAAGCTTGTATATATGTAAGGCTTACAGAACTGATATGATTTTGTGTGGCGTATGCAGAGGATTGATTGTTAATCCCACACACTGTAAACAAAGATCACTAGAAAGCGAACTGTCAAAAGAAATAAAAAGTAAAGGGCAACGAGTGAAACGGTATTGGTAAGGTAATGATGTCTGTATTTCATTCTTGCACCTCTAATATAATAAAGAAGGTTGATTAACTGTATGGCCGGCCTAGTATTCCGGCATTGCCTAAATACCACGTATTTGTACCTGGATTGCTATTTAAATGTAGTGTTGCCTCTGTCAAATAACAGTGTGTCTAAACTAAGAAGTAAGAACCATACAAGTACAAGGTATAATGTATATAAGCAAAGGAATAACAGAGCTATACAGGGCTACCATATGACTCAAGTGAGATTTATCTGCACCCTGCTTAGCATTTAGATGTCATAATAATAATAAAAGTATATCTTGTATGTGTACCATTTGGCACATCACCATACAAAATAATGGTGAGCTAGAACAAATTTTAAGGCTGCAATCAAGTCAATGAGTATTTTTTGTGTTGTCCGAACGTTTAATTTATTGACAGGCAAGATGTTGCAAAAAGTAAGGTATTGTGTGGTAAAATGTCTGTGGTATGTAATTTTCAATTGCATTGATGCATGTTCCATGTTAAAGAAATTGCCTAAGTTACATTTGTCCTTCTAATGCTTGCAAATTATTGTTTCAAATTATTCCCTTTTATATTTCAATTTCATTATGCTAGGTATATATATTGTGGCTTTGTAGTGCCAGATAAAATGTCTCAAAATCTCATTTCGGAGAGCATAAGGAAGTCAGATATTCCAAGTACTAGCTGTGCTAGAATTAGGGAAGTCAATCTACGAAAGAAAAAGGATGGAAAGGAAAATCAACTTGCAGACCAGGTTTTTCTTACTTCTTACTTTTAATAAACATGGACGGAAATGGTTTAACTACCACTTAGTTACCTACAAAACCTGGGTACCTATCCTGTGTCTTGGTTATGTGACAATTTCATGTAAATATGTCCTTGATGCTAAGGTACAGATCACTATATCCAAGACTGTGGACAATTAAACATCTGTAAAAGTTTAAAGTTCTTTCCACTCTTACCGTTATTTCAGTAATCGTGCAAGAGCACTTGTTATAACATACTACTCAGTTTCTATTTTGGTCAGTACATGTATGTCAATTAATGCCCCATCTATCATGTGATTATGGCATTACATTGCACGTGACACAGCAGACTTTTAAAACCAGAATTCAGATTGAATTAACTCAATTTTTCTAAAAATTTTAGTAAAATGTCATGATACCTGGAAAAACACACTTGTTCTAACAAATGTATGAAAAATTTTCTGTCTGTAAAACTTAGCATTTTCATGCTTTCCAACAAGTGTTAAATTTGAAAGATTCACACATTTTTGTAGCTTATAACCTAAAAATAGGCTTACTGTTTATCAGAGAAATTCACTTATTTGACTGAAAATGGACAAAGGCTAGAAATGTGTTAATCGGAATCAAACATTTCTTAAGGAATAACTGTATATTATTTTTCCCCAAATGCTAAACTGGTAATTGTAGATTCAGGGTATTTTCTGTAGACAAGATGTAGACATACAGTATATATGCAGTGTGATTTCTTAACTATGATATGTTAATTGACTCTTCTCAAAGCAAATAGTAGACTGTGTAACTAAAGTATTTAATATCTGCAGCGTTATCATTATCATTGCATTTTTAGAACATTGAAGCAAACCACAGACCTAATGACACCAAGTGTTTCAGTGGATATAGCCCTCAGGCCTTGAAAGAGAAGGATGGGAATGTAATTGGTGAAAATCAAACACTATGCATGGACAACACTCTCTGTAGCACAAAATTGTCAGAATGGAAGAAAGATATTTCATGTGGAAATCTGTCACAACTAGAAGTGGTATGAAACATTTGTTTAATGTATTTTTATAAATATTTGTTAGAGCATAGTTAGTAATATGACAAAGATGACAATTTCATAGTACAAGGAACTTTCATCATGTTTTGGTAGTTTCTTGTAGATAAACATGTTGATTTACATATGGCTTAAGGCTATGTATGCATTTTGTTATTGCCAGTGAAAATGGCGAGAGTTCATTAACTTGATGCTGCACACCAGCCAACAATTTAACAGTCTTCATACAAAAATTAAAAGAAAATATAAAGTGTATAACTACATGTCAAAGCATGATCCAATGAACTGATTGCTGCACTTGCTGATGAAGTAAGAGTCAAAATCAAATCCATGATTGATAAGGCTGGTATGTTTCCCATTCTCATTGACGAATGTAAAAACAATGCCGGACATAAGGAGTTAGCAATCTGCTTTAAGTTTCTTGACAGTAATGGAAGCATACAAGAGCAGTTCTTCGAGTTGACCCATCTGAAAGAAATTGATGCTGGCGCTATAAAGAATGAAGGAATTTCACCAGCTTCAAGGGTTTCTATTTGAACAGATGAATAGTTCTGCATCACTCTTGGCTTTAGGGGCATATGGGGCTTCCGTAGTGAGTGGTTGTAAGGAAGGTGTGGCTGCAAAGTTGAAGAAAGATTTTCCCTGGGTGATTTACATTTATTGTGCTGCTCATCGATTGAACTTGATGGTAGCTTCATACTTGAGTAAAGTCAAGGAAGCAAGAACAATAATCGATGCCTACAGAACAATTCACAAAATTTTCAACGTTGTTAGGAATAGACAGATTTTTGAAGAAATGCAAAAGCTGCTGCATCCATATGAACCATTAATGGCAGCTGCCTCACTCACCGATTACGATAGGCATGCAAATACAAAGGAGTTAATACGTTTGTTGCAAGGCTGTGAGCAATTTTTTCAAGCTTAAAGAAGATTGCAGATAACAATTTCAATCAGGCAGACCTCACGGCTGGTGTGAACCACAAACTTCTTTGAGGAAAGTTTCTTATTTGACTGTGCTTGCTACATCACATACTCGCAGTCCTACAGGGTTTAAACAAAGTAATGCAAGAGGCGGATATCAAATGTTTAATATCCTGGAGAAACGCCGTCGAACATGCGTCGAAATATATCCAGAAGAAAATAAGAGACAGGTAACCTTTC
>JANTCA010025119.1:0-22856 GCA_024741275.1 Chironex yamaguchii
GACAAATATACTTAAAGCACCATGCCCGTTGAGATATATACTATATATACATATATAATGTACATATGTCATAGTTATAATGAATATATATGCTATTATATATATATATATATATATATTATATATATATAATATATAACATGGTTTCCGTCTTAACCAAGTTGACATGATAACCATGAAATGTTTTACCAGATGTTTGTGTAATTGGGAATGCCTGACTTATCACAGCATTACAGAGCTTAATATTAATGAAGGACAGAAGCACAATATGACAAAAATACAAGAATCCCTTGCAAAGGAAATGTAAGGAGTGCCTGATTTCAGCAGTAGGACAATCTTTTAAAATATTTCGAGATTTCCAGTATTTTCTTTTCAGCTATCTCGTCTATTTAAAGTTCTTGCATCACAAAGGAAACATACCTAAAAATTTAAAATTTCATACGCTTGCACAGATAAGAATCAACCTTGGACTTATCTGAAGATGCTAAGGATGCTAATAAAAGGTTCTCACCACACAGAATGATATGCAACATTAACTAAAAAGATTTGATCTAAAGAGATAGTAAGATATTGTATCAAATACATCTCTCATATACAGAGCATCAAGGTCTACAATAAAATAACAATGACAGTAATAGGCATACTTGAGTTGCTCTTGTTTGTCCAAAATCTGTGCCACCAAAGCCACCCTTGAGATCACCAAAAAAGCTACGGAATATGTCCTCAGCATTCATACCACCAAACCCGCCACTGAAATTTCCTTGTCCAAATGGATCCTGCCAGTTCCCTCCTACATTTAGACAAGTAAACATCCATTCATATACATAAGACACTTGTATCAAACTGCCAACAAAGTGATACTTCTCTAGTATGTAAACAATAAAAATTAAAAATATAAGAAATAAAAAAAGTAAATAAAAAAGGAAGTAACTAGACACATAAATAAGCACGTAAGTTTTTGGTATATTATTGTCAATGGATATTCAATGTGTATTCACTAGTATGAATTATGAAAGAAAGCCATGGCATAAAAAAAGAATGTTTTATAGAGTTTTTACTGCCACAGCAACTAGTCATACCTGTATTCCAATTTCTCAAAGATGTTCTATACAAATATGGCCATCAGTTTTTGTAGCATTAGCTTACATCTGTGATGTCTACTAATAAACTATTTGAGAATCTTTTGTTCTTCCATGGACTTCCTATATACAAAATATCTAAGCAAAGCTTTACGGAAACACAAATATTTTTACAAAGTTCAACATCTATCATAGATCAGAATTAATAAACAGTCAAAATTGTTATTTAGTTCATCTGAAGACATGACCGTTTACAATTACCTGCACCAGGATCTGCTGTTCCAAATTGATCGTATGTTGCTCTTTTCTTTTCATCACCTAAGATCTACAAAATGCAAGTATGGAGTGTTTACAGCACCAAATTGAGGAGAAATGTTACTTAAACATGACAGTATCCAAGAAATACTTTGCAAAAAGAAAAAACATTAATATTACATGCTTAGTTTCAAAACTGTCAAAAAGAAAGCATATCTAATATATAACCTCTTTAACCATATCTTCATAAAATATGTATTTTCATTGGTATGGCTACATTATAGCAACACATTGTTGAAATTTCTCACAAAAAATTGTTTTGCTGTTATTGCACAAGTGATACACACCAGGGCCAGTAAGTCCATTCCCAAGGTATTCAAATAAAAGTAACTACTGGACCATTTCATAAATAAGTACATAGCACACTAAATAGAGAAAATACAGTATTAGTACATGCTCTGATAAATAAAACAAAATAAACATGTAAACAAAGTATTATGTTGCATGGGGGACATTATAGGAAATAATGGTAATGATTATACCTGTGACTGATTTGTCACCCTTCAGTTATGACCATTTGAGTTGTATTGATATGAGCGTTAGTTTGTTGTTTTTCTGAGAAACAAATTGTATGTCCAGGGCAGGAGCTGAACCAGCGACCACCTGCTTACGGGGCAGATGCTCTGACAACTGAGCTACCAGGACGTTGTTTTTCAGAGGTGAATTTCAGAGGTCATGATTTGATGATTGTGTCACTACACAGCTCTCCCCCTAGAGGTGAAGTAATGAGACCTGATGACTTTGATGACCGATGTGTGAGATCTATGATGTCAGTGTCAGACAGCAGTGTGTGCTGAGTCATGGCTGAACATGATGAGTTGCTGCGTTGAGGCTATGTTGTGTGTCATGGTTGACATGAAAAGTTGAACATAGAGTAGTGTTTGATTGAGTGCAAATTTTCCTTTTTCCATTGCTGTTGGGGAAAGTATGGATGTTGAATTTCGTTTAAATTTTTGCTGCATGTTCTTTTACTGGGGTCACCGATGTGACTGATTTGTGACCCTTTAGTTATGACCATTGAGTTGTATTGATATGAGCATTAGTTTGTTGTTTTTCTGAGAAACAAATCGTATGTCCAGGGTGGGAGCCAAACCCGCAACCTTCTGCTTACAGGCCAGATGCTCTGACAATTAAGCTACCGGCACGTTGTTTCTCAGAGGTGAATTTGAGAGGTCATGATTTGATGATTGCATCACTACATATCTACTTCCCATGATGTAGATCAATTTCAATGTATCATTTCAAACCTCATATGCCTGTTGTATTTCCTGGAACTTTTCGGCTGCTCCTTTTTCTTTATTTGTATCAGGATGGTACTTTTTGGCAAGCTGCACACAACAATAAATAAAAAAAAGTTTATACATATACACATGTAGCTAGAAAATAAACAACACTGAATTTGTACTCCTGGGTCAGCCAAGCAGAAATGCATTGCATACATAGGCTAAACCTGAACTTACTTTGATCAACAAATTTACAAACATAAGTATGAGAGAAGAGAGAGTTGGAGCCTCTTAAGCCTTCAGGATGTTGACTGCTGCAGAGTAAATCAGTTCACAGCTTAAAGAGAATTTAAGACTTCATGAAAGCAAGAAAATGATACATATTTTTCTTTACTCTAATTCCAAATTGACAAGATTCAATAAGTGGTCAAATGTTAGCAGCAGGAAATGCCTCCTATGCAATAATGGCTCTCTAAAGATCATTACATAATTACACTAGCAATAGTACTAGCTAAGTGCCCCACCATTGGCCAAAAGTGGCATAAACCAATATTTTACTTTTAAGTTCTGATATTTGTATAACCTATATGCTACAGATTACTGAAAAATTAAAACAATTGTGGTCTCTCCCATAGTGTTTTTGCATTAATAAGTAAGGAGATGTCACCCATAAGGGTAATTACTTAAAGGAATATTTTTCTTAACTGATTGATTGCATGGCTAGTTAACTTTTCAATGCAGATTTTGGACCCAAAATTCTTTTTTCTGTGATCTACCTAAACTACATGGGAGCTACTATGTTAGTAAAAAATAAATCAACCAAGCAATGAGCAATTCAGCTTTCCTAGTGTAATTGGCTTTGCATCAGCTTAAAAAGACACAAAATGGTGTTGATACCATTCTATCCAATCAATGATACTTACCAAAGAAATAGGCCAATGAAAATTCTTCTGCTCAAAATACCCTTTGTTTTGAATATGTGGTATGGTGTGAAAAACATATTTCAACGTTTTTTTGAACACATGAAAAGTGTGGAAGCAAACTTTTATGATTAAAAACCACTGGATGCAGCAGCAACAACAACAATGTGAGCACATGAGACTAGAGGACCCCACTACACAGAGCAACAACATTCTGCATATTCCTTTCGACACAATCATAAATACACTTACATCATAATAAGCCTTTTTGATATCTCTTTGTGATGAGTCCTTGTTAATTCCTAATATATCATAGTAACTTTTCCGCATACAACATGCTACAAAAAACAAAAACTAGATCAATAGAAATGCACAGACATAAAATCATGACTACAAACAAAACCATACATAAACAGAATGTAATGCTTAGTGTACATAGCTGTCAAACTTACAATTAAAGCAGTCACAAAGAATAAGTTTTTTTGCCCCTCCACCCCCCACCATTAAACATCTTCAATAACATGTACAACACCTTTCACATCAATAATGTAGCCCTCATCCCAAAACCTAACCCTGGCGTAAATTTGGTTGGGGATCCATTGGGGAGCCTAATTCAGATTGCAATCCACTGTCCTATTGAAAAATGAAGGGAATTCAATTCCTACATCTGGTGGCCTTGGCTAAAATAATACATCAATCTGTACAGCAACCAATGAGTGACTTTAAAACTAGCGTTACATATAACTGGTCACGATCACTATTGTCTTTTACCTGAAAACACAAACAAATTATTGTTCTTAAAATGTAATTAGAAGATTCTTGGCATAGTCTGTGATTGCCCATTGATGGGGATTGGAATATGTGCATCGTTCTGATGATAATGGACCATATTAAGATGATGACGTGATAGAAAATTAGCTAGCTACTTGGTAACTCGAGGACTTCTTGATAATAATGTTTGCTTCTTCATATTTGATAGCTTATGTGCAAATTATCATGCTTTGCATGATCCCAGTTTTCATTTATACAATTCATGTATAATTCAAAAATAACAATTTCAAACGTTTAATCGTAAATGATTTGTTCATTAGGTTGATGCCCATCCACATAACTCGTGCTTATACATTGCTCACAATTACCCTGACGCCAACTGGGTAACTGCTCATCCCGACTCTGACTTTCAAACATTGGCTCCCAACTGAACACTACTGACTAATGCAATTAAACTTGACCACTTGGAAGCTCACTTTTGAGCTCAAAGACAATGGCAATTTGTAAACAGCAGATTAACGAGGCTTAGTTTAATATGCCTTACATACTTTGCATATTTACTATGTAACTTTTCAGAAAACAAAGCACACCTTTGGCAAAGGCATTATCACTATCTATCTTCTTTTTCAGCAACACAAAAATGAAGATCTTAACACTTTCCCTACACATTTGCATTTCCATATGCACAAACCCAAGTCCTATGAATGTACCAGTAACATTAAAGGTTACAAGCACAACTAAACATTCATAAAAACTCTTTGGACAATAATCTTACCAGATACTTGGAAATATCTTGCATGTATAATACTTCTGCTACTTTGGAGACTGGATTTTACAATTGTGTTGATGTATTTTGTATGAAAACCTGCAACAGATCAAGATATGTCAACAAATGTCAGGTATCATTACTAGCACTAAGAGTTACTACCTGCCTTTCCGTTCTTGCTATTCTTGACTAGCAATGACACTTCCCTGAGCACGAATTCTTGACTGATAACAAACTCTTGACATGGCTTGTGAATGCTTCTCCAATTAGAGAGTTTGTAGCAAAGCAGTAGATCCATATGTTTCATGCAACTCATTTTAAAGCCTTTTTTTACCAAAAAGGTCTCACTGCACTAAATTCAATTTCTTTGATCTTCATATTTTTCTTCTGATATTGTGTAAACAATACCTTGCAAATAAACTACTCTACAGCCTATTTGCAACTACTCGTCAACAATCCAAGTCAAAAGGACAAGCTATTGTACTTTGTCTAAAGCATAGACATAAACTTTCACAATTAATTATTTAGTCTACTTACAATTCTCATCGCCTTAACTTTACATGCACCAAACAATGACTTAACCCAGACAGAACCCAGGCCTCACTACTGTAAATCTGATGCCTTCCTACTGAGTCAAACATTCAACCCTGATCATCCACTCCTGTTATTGGGTGCCTGTCTGTTGGTTATACAGCTTACAAACAGCATGTGTTTTGGCCACCAATTGGCTTAATTGATGTATATTGTTCTCATAATTAATGACTAAGACATCTAGCCCTTCAAGCATCAATATCACTGGGTCCACCTTCCAAGATTTTACAGTAAAATAGAAAAAGATGTTTTGTGTAAAACTTCTCAATTTTGTGATGTGATGGTAAATGTTTTGATTTAAAAGGCTCTTTCCCTCTGCTACCCAACCAACAGACAATGTGATTATTTGCGACTGTAGCGGCTACGTTAAACTCCTTATTTTCTACACCTTTTGTTGCTTAACTAAAAATAACTTCCAAACCAATGTAGCTTGAGAAAAATTGCCCACTTGTCCAATGAGATCCACATATTCATGCATCTAATTGAAAAGATTGAGGGGTTTGGACTTAACGGTACACAGCAGATGAAACTAGAGAAAAGTAGCGGATCCTCTTGGCTCCAACAGCAGGTTTGGGCACATGTGGACTATGATTTCACATACAACACAATCCCCCGCAAAACTTCCGTTTGTCCATTAAAAACCTCCATAGCTACAGATGTTACTTTCGTCTGCACAACTGGATTATCAAACTATAAAACTTCAGCCTTGATGTAGCTATGCACTGTCTTATCCAGGGTGGGTGGGGGTTCAACTGCGCACCTCTGTAGATAGTGCGTCTAAAAGCTCGGTTATCACTACGGATACAAGGAACTCAGCTGAGGGCGACGACGTAAGTCCCTTTAAGCAATGATTCAAACTCACCCAAATCAAGTGATAATAATCTTATACGGTTACTTCATCTTCTCAGATAGAAGAGTAGAATATGTTGTCGAGGTTGGAAACAGTCGCCAGTCGATCCACTTGATGTTACTTTCTTAGACAACGTACGAACGACAAAATTTATTGTTTTCGGGCTCCATCGTACATGCGCGATTAACATGACAGACAAAAAATGCGAGGAAACATCACGACTAATGAATAAAACAGGCTACTAACCTGGACTTAACGGGGAAGCGTAACTTGACTGACGGAAATTTCTACGTCCATTTGCAGAGTAGCTGGTTGTATAAGTCCTGGTCCATTGACACCCAATGTTACATCTGTGCCGTTTGCACAGACCAACAGTTCCTTGTGAAATATCTGCCTTAAACCCGTTTAAAGTGTTTCTAAAGGCTTGGAACACTAATGCAGAATCGACTAAAGTAAACCCTCTGCCTACACCAGCCATTTTAAGAGGTAATTAGGCTCTGCAAATTTCCGCTGCTACCCCAGCTGCATGAACGATAGCCATCTTGCATAGTTCACGTTTGCAGATCGCGCATGATGCAAGTATGTTTACTGAAACGAGGCAAAAACAAAAGATGACAGGTTTGGAAAGCAAGTTGGCGTAAAAATATTTATTTGGTAACATATGAGAGTAAACTCCAGTGTCAAAGTCAAATAAGTGTGCCTAGTAAACTGTAAACGTAGCTAGAGACAGGTGAAATAAAGAGACTGTGGCATGCGAAGGAGCTGTATACGTAATGTAGTCCGAATTGTTAAGGGTTATTGTCACTGATAGTAACAGGAAGTAGCGATAACATGTAATAAAAATACGCCACATTTTCAGTTTTTGGTATTCCCGGGTATGATTTATACAAGGCAATGGAGTTCTTCGACTTTTAGTCCCATTTCTGCACTGATAACAACGACATACATTTAGAGGTAATCATTATGAACAATTTCTACGCGGTACAAAGCGTAAAATTCGCATTGAAAATTCGCGACAATGCGCAAAAAACATACTTAAAATCCTTTTTCGTTTGACTCGCTTTAGAATACGAATCGTCAGAAGGGAAAGTGGAGATGCATGTATTGTGAAATGAGTTTGTTGGTTTCAAGCATAACCTCATTTATAATTAGTTTAGAAATGATTTAAATCATCCATAATTGAATTAGTGGTAACCGTTGTCAACATTGTCAATAGCATGTCAACATATTTGCTTTCCGTTGAATAGTGTTGATTTCTATAATATTGAGGGTCATGCGAGTGAGTTTTTGGTTGGAAAGAAAGTTCGAGATAGGGAGATTCCCGCTACTTACAATTGAAGGATCGTTGTCAATTATGTTACAGTTGTAAAGACTATCAAATATTACACCGTTGTGAGTAGTTTATATGTATCTAGATTCATCGTTTTTGCGTACTCCGTTGTTTATGAGTTCATATTGCATGCTACCTTTACATACGGACAAAAACTAAAACATATGACAACCTTATTATATAAAATATAGATCGAAACTAGCCAATCATAAACAAGAATGAGACAAAGACAGGGAAATAGAGAAAAAACAAAGTATTATTAGAAGAGTCCAAGTGAAAAAATAAACTGTCTGTCTACAGATTCCTGGTTTTCAATGTTGTTTCTTTACTGTACAAAAGTAATACTATGTATAGAGTTACACTTATTTTACAATTAGCTTTAAGTTACTCATGTCACTACTATGTCAATTAATTCATCTTCCAAATAATTTCTTATTCCATGTTAAATCTTAACGGGATTACTTATATTTATTTTATTTCAAATCAAATCCTCGCAGTGAAACAGCGGTTAGTTCAACCTTTAAGCAAAATAGGCAGTGATTCAAAATTAACCTTTTGGGAGATTAGAGGATACGGAATGACTTTCGTTCCATATGTTGCTAGCCAAACTTACCGATTTTGAGAACGAACCAAATACAGGGTGGTGCTTGCTTCAAATAACGCCAGTTCTCTGTTTTGCATTGCTTGTTATTGTTGATCCTTAGGCATTATTTAACACGAGGCAGTGTCGCAGCAGTGGCTTCGTGGCAGAGTGCTCGCCTTGCATACCGGAGGTTGTGAGTTCGAATCCACGACCAGGTCATATCTAAGACTTTAAAAAATGGTACACAATGCATCCCACCTTGGCTCTCAGCACGTACGGGATAGATTATGGAAGTTAAACACACAGTGCTACCAGTGGGACAGCCCCCTACTGTAGCATTCACTGTAATTGCACAGCTGTGTGGTCCAAAGGCTAAAGAAACGGAGATGGGCGCCGCCCTAATACACCAAATGGTTTGGGAAGGAACTTTGACTTTTTGATATATAACAAGGATTCATTGGCCATGGGAACGCGGAACGATGGACGCGCCAGCTATGCTCAATAGACAAATAGAATTTATGACAACTAAGGGACAAAGCCCCATAAATTTTGGAAGGGAAGACACAAAAATGGTAAAAAAACCTGACAAACTTGGAATAAACTTAACATGATGTATATGGTTCGTTTGAATCATGTCTTTGGATGTTAATGAATAAAATTTTACAAAAACTGGTACAAAAAAGGTACAAAACTGCTACTAAAGTTATCTAAGAGAGCACAATAAGGTTGCCGCTTGGCTGTAAACATTCCAATCTTTCACATCAGTATTCCATCTATCGTAGAAAATGATGCAAAGGATGATAAATCTTGGAGCTGCAAGAAATTGTACTGATAACCTGTTTTCTCTGCAACACGACAATGAGTTTGCAACATTATTTGATCATTTTATTGATAATAATGAGTCCTATCATAAGCCAATGATTGATAAACGCGAGGTTCGTCCATTTCCTAACTGCATGCGCCATCGAATAACCCTATGTTCAAAGGCATAAATCAAACGGAAATTTAATCAAGCGAGCGAATGTAACAACTTAGATATATTTACTAAATTATGCATCGCCTTGAAATTTTGCGACATTGCGACAAAAACATACTTAAAAGTTTTAAAGTAAGTTTTTAGCGCAATGTCGCAAATTTTCAAGGTGATTTTCAAGTTTTGTACCACAAAAAGACTGTTTAAAATATACATCTAATTTCACCCTCTTAAGAATTGCAATTGACACTTAAGCTTGCGTGGCATAGTATCTATGACAAGAGCTGGTATGTGGTTATTTTTAAATTTATTATGTTAAGCTAATAAATTTCTCTATACAACCTCAGAGTGACGAATAAAACTGATCTTCTTACAGACAGGAGTAGACAGGGTTGCTCATAACGAGAACAAACTCAAAATCAAATTAGAAATCGCAATTGCCAAATCCTGGATCTGATATCCTTCTTAAGATGGTAAACTATTTAACAGAAGGGAAGCAGATAGCAGCAGTGTTTATAAGTAATAATTTACATATGCGCGTTAGTGCATGCACGTGCAATCGCATGGTTTCCCTTTTCAGCCGTGTATGTGTTCATAATTTCAGGTTTATTATTATCGTAAAGTAAAATAACAAAAACAGAAAACGCAACAAAAGTACACTTTCTTAAACATGTTAACTTCGATAATCATTCGTTTACTTTCTGCCCAAGATTTTTCTCAGCTGTCATTTTTTTCTCTTTTTTCATTCATCCACCACCCAGTGTTTTTCTTCTTTCCTCCATTATCTCCTTTCTGGCTTCTTTTCCCTCCTTTTATAATTTTAGGCCTGCCCCTTATTCTTTCCTTGCCTTTTCTCAGCTTTCTCTTGCTTTCCCTAACTCCTCCGCGTTAGTCTCTCCCCACTCCTTTTTTCTTTACTCTTCATTCTTTCTTGAAATTATTCCTTCCTTCCTTCCTCGCATCCTTCCAATTTCATCCTCTTCCACATTACTTCCTCTTCCCTTCTCCTTCTTTTGTTTCCTTTTCCCCTTTTCATCTTTCATTTTCTTCCTCCCTTTATAATGTGCCACCTTCCTTCTTACCTAACCTCTTCAATCCTTCTGTAGCTCTGTGCTTTGCCTTCCTCTCTCTTATTTATGAATATTGGATTATATAAAACAAGAAAGCAAAGGTGTAATGGTGCACACCAAAAGCGACAAATATACTACTACCTTTTCCTCTACCTCTGGGTTGCTATCGAATAGACACCCAAGATATGCTAAATTCCATATTGCCAAAATACCAAACATAAGATTGGCAGCAATGACCCATGGGTTACCCTGAAAAAAGATGATATATTATTGTGTGATGTATCAAAGCGAAGCATCTTATCACCCATGCTGGAATCTGAGGGTGTTACGCCCATAGATGCGTGGCGTAAAAACTACCTGCCGTTATTTCGTCAGCGTATCATCTGACATTTTCGTTGGTTGCCGTAAACTTTGGCTACTGTTAAAAACACAATAACGACTTCTGTTAAAAGCAGAGAGCATGCATGGGCCCGAAACTCAGTGACGTACATTTTCACAGTCTTTGGCGTAAATCTGTGGCGCCAGGAATTGATAGATTCCAGTATGGGGTATTACCATCCATAAGTTAGCGACCATACAAACTAATAACAAGATTTGCCGGCTTTTATTGGTAATTGTCCAACTACTAATCCTGAATAAACACTATACAAATGAAAGCCTGCAATGAAGCAGTTCTCCTGATGCAATAGTTCATACTTAGTACAAATTTCTGGAAATTTCCACAACGTTATCAATTAAACTTTCCACAAAATACCATCACATTACACAGGATTCTGTTTTTTCCAGAATGACCGATTTTTCCATTTGTCAAAGGGAAAAATTTAGAATATTCTGGTAGTTGCCACAGCTTTCCATAAAATTCTAGAATTTTCTTGAAGTTTCCATGGCAGAATGTAGCCCGACAAAGGACAAGAAACAAAATAGGACAAGAGCAAGGAGAGAGACATTTACATAACAAACATCCCTAGCAAGACCTACAGTAGACATGCAACGGTTGCACCAAAACTAACATTGCTTTCAGAAGATAAAACGCAGGGTAAATTTACAAGAACGCTTTTGTTGTCACACACTCCTCAGTGTAAGAAACATCAGACGAAAGGTGATTAAAAATGTAGATCTAATGAGAAACATTGGCAAAGGGATGACCATTACTAGTAAAAAGATGACCAGTACTAGTAAAAAGATGACCATTACTAGTAAAAGGATGACCATTACTAGTAGGGGTGGGGCTGGTGGCGAAGGGGCGTACAGAGACTAGTTGGATCTACAATTGGTTGGTTACCCTGCCTGAAGAAATGTTTTGAATTGACTGAAGCAACAAAGCATACATACGACACATACCTGTTTGTATCGATGCTTACAGTCTCCCTTACATCTTCGGGCTTGAACACATGCATTAAAGGTTTCAGACAAAGTCAGACGCAGCTCTGAAATGGAATTAGAGGGCGTGACTGTGAATATGTTAGTTTGTTTGTATGTCTTACAATAAATCATCTCCAATGAGCCTGTTTATGACAGGAGGCAGCCCGGTTAACTCGGGTGGTTGAAGCGAGTTAAATTCTCAGGGAACATTAACACATTTTTGTTAACAATATTGTGTTTGATTAAGATGCATCTACCCCTGTCTACACACATGCGAGCCACGCATGACGAAATGCGATCTGTGTGAAGTGGGACCCTATTAAGGGCTTAGGTGGGCTGGATCCGTTAACTGGGAAGAAATGTGTCGATACGCGCTTGCGCGGGTTGAATGTTTACACGCCAAGATTTCTCTGATCTTTATTTAAAACACAACAATTCTATTCCAAAAGACTCTTTCATCATGTGCATCTTTCGAGAAACGCATCCCGGTGAAGAATTAACACCAAATACTGTTACTGAGAAAGAACTGTACTGGACAACAGAAATTTTTGGGAACTTTATTTGAATCAAGTTCATTCGAATTGGTCTGACAGGGATGAATTGCACTCATATAAATGCAATCTTTGAATTCATTCCACTAGAGGAAGCCAGTGCAATAGAGCAGGCTATCCACTGAAGGTTAACAATTTACGATACCAAGAATGTCCCTTCCTCTATAACACGGCAAAAATATTTTCAACGTGAAAATCATGAAACCTTTTAAATACATTTCAAGCCAATGTCTTACCGTTTTCTATGTATGCAAAAATTCCAATGGACAAAAGAACAGCAGACAATTGAAAATTGCAGCCCTGAAATAAGACGTAGTTATAAGTCAAGTTACCTTGTCAGCCCATAATGAACTGTTCTCATATCGCAGAATTGTCACCATAATAAGCATATGTAATTCCATATTCTCAAGTAGGAGGCAATCACACCGTTAGAATAAATAATTAATGGGGGAAAAGCAAGGTGT
The DNA here is from genome assembly GCA_024741275.1 of Chironex yamaguchii. Taxonomy (NCBI): domain Eukaryota; kingdom Metazoa; phylum Cnidaria; class Cubozoa; order Chirodropida; family Chirodropidae; genus Chironex; species Chironex yamaguchii. The sequence goes on from JANTCA010025119.1 coordinate 12,849, forward strand.
CTTTGCGATTATATTCACAGACGTGTCGAGTTCAAAAATTTAGCTAAAAGAGTAAAAAAGTAACATGTGCTAAAAAATATTGCGGAAAGTGAAAAATACGAGAGACGAGATCGAGAAGATGGGATGCTGCAAGTCGATACATAAAATGCCAAAGCGTAGAAAAAACAAGGAGGTTATTTACTAGCAGTGGCACGACAGGCAGAAAATGAATACAGGAATAAATAAATGAATGAGTGAATGAATGAAGAAATAATGGACAAATGAATGAATAAAAGAATAACGGAAATAGCAAATGAATGCATACGTTAAAGAATGAATAAATGAATGAATAAAAGAATGAATAAATTGAAAGGTATTTACTGTTTAATTTTAGTCGTTCTGTAAAGGTATCAATCCGTTGACTGTAAAAGGAAAGGGGCATCTGCAAACGACCCTTCAAGTTGTACATAAGGTGGCGACTCCGAACGTCAATTTTCAATTATTTCGCTGTCTGACTCTTTAGAGCCAGCAATCAAATCTCAGCCTAAATACGAGCTGGTGATACATCCCCATTGTTAATGGCTGTCGGAAATGCCTTACACTGGAGGCTGAGGTCACGATAACTGATGTTTTGTGAGCTTCTGGTGTCTAGTTTTCACCTTGTGCAATTGATTTCAAGACAAAGTGGTTTACCTCCACACAGTTTGGCTTTATTCGTGAACCTCTAGCGACAATTTTATTAAATACGATGTTGATATGAAAAACATGTCACTTGTACACATATTTGCCAATACATACAAACCCAATTAAGCAAGTGAATCTTGGGTTGAATGATTGAAAGCGTCTGTTTTGCTGTCTAGGTACCACTCTGGAACCTCTGCTGCACGCAATGAAGAACTTTAATGCGCAGTTTGCGTAGAATATGCGGAAATTCTGTACTTGGGTTCAGGGAGGGTATCTTATCTTCGTATGCACATTTTGGTCTGATTTATTTTTAGTAACAAATCAACAATCACATTAAATGGTTTTAATTTGAGGTTTGCAGCAATTGCAAATTTGAGTTTTAATTGGAGGATTGGGCAAATTGTAGCGGCTTTTGACATCATAATTCGTGCAATATACTCCCCTTAGAATGTGCGCTAAGAAAGAATATTTGATGCCCGACAACGTTATTCAAAAACTAACTTCAGTGCGCACTTTACAGAGGTTGCACACTGGCTACGTACGGATTCAGTCTCACGAGAGAGCCTCGATTGGTTGATTACTGTACATTGCGTCTGGTCCTTTGAGTAAGCACAACTGATCAAAGGCAGCAATAAATGGCAACAGCATATTTGGATATAATGGCACATTTTAACAAATGCAAAAAGATTGATGGTATAACTCACATGTAATAAGGAGCTCGCCATATATGTCATTAAAATGGCCGGGAAAACACCAAATTTCCTTGACGGCTTGAAGACATCTACAAACGAAAGCGAGAATGCTGCATTTCGGCCAAAAAGACTCGAATGGATATTTATCAGGTTTCATAACAAATCAATCTAGCACGGGCCTGTTCAAACTAGAATCATGATAAGCTTTGCTATTTGGATAATCCCACACCAATTAGACAACTTTTGTTAGATTTGACAAACTTAATTAAAAATTGGGGTTCGCAAGGAGCTGTTTTAAGTCAAGGATAAAATTTATAGCATCTCATCTACTTGTCATTCTTCAGTATAAAATCCTGTGTCAGTTGGGATTTGTCATAGACATTCTAATTGAATAATGACAGTTGAGATAGCAAGCGATCCTGTTTCATGCTGGTTAATCCTATTTCTTTGAAGAAAAAGTGCTGTTTGGAGACATCTTTCATGGATTGGTCAAAATCTAACAATTTGTCAAGTTTCCAACTTTGGTGTTCGGACTGTATCAATTAAATAACTTTCCGACAAACATATACTACCCCTGAAGATGCAACAATGGTGGATTAGCTTTGTTGCTCCCACGCGAATAGGACCTATTTTAATACGTCAGATTAAGCAACGAAAAAACAAATTTCGTCTTAAGGTACAAACATAAAAATACAAGGACATGAAAGTCACTTAAGAACTATACTTAGCTCAGTGGATGAGAATAAGTTCGAATAATTACATCAGCGTTTCAGAACCAGTATGATTCCTCGCTTTCTCTCTCTACATTGTTAACTGTGTAGCCAGGCTGCAACACCATGGCATGCATACGTTTCAAATTAGTGAAAAGGAACATATACCGAATTACGCTTTATGCCACAATACTTACCACTTAGCAGATAATACATCATTTACAACGCAGCTGTCAAACATTTCGTATTTATTCCTATGATCACTTACAATAAAAATCTATGTTTGATAATATCTGAAGTCATTTTGTTGTCGAAAAACTTGAGAATGCCTACAAAAACATGCGATGTTGCCATCGGCTGCCATTTACCGGAAACTTCAGAATACATTAAAATGTATAAGGACGATAACTTTCGGATAATTGACATAGTAGGATCGTCTTTCCAACTACGAGTACTGGAGTCTGTCTTTATCAAAACAAGAAAACAAGGACTCTATCGGCAGAAAGACATAAACTCTTCCCATAATGCTTTGCTTTTTCATTTTCTCTTGGTCCTTTTTCTTCCTTGTTTATGATTGGCTAGTTTCGATCCATGTTTCTCACGAAATGGTTGCCATCTATCGCTTTCTGACGACTATACTCTGAAGACTCAGACGAAAAAAGCTTTCAAGTACGTTTTAAGTGCAATGTCGCGATTTTGGAGCTACATAATTTGGGCTATCCAGGGCCTATTATGAAAATAGTAAACTTGTCATTACCAACATTCAATAACAAGCCATTGCACAAGACAATTGACAAGAGCCCCTATCACTGTTTATGACTTTGTAATAACAGGATGTTGATTCACTCAGGCGATTGACAGCAGTTCTTTGGCAGTGCTCACAGTATCAAATTGTTTAAGTCTAGTGCGAACACCGGTAAGCGCATCTTAAAATTAGAAAGCAGAAATTCGATATCTTTCATCCAGTTACCTTAATTATGCAAATTCAAGTACTCTTAGCTGCTGAGGATTATTAAACCAAAGGATCGTGGGTTTGCGAAACGAAAAATAACAGGCTAGAAAGGTTTGAAGTACATACATGTTTTAAGCCAAAAGTGCATTGGTAAATTCCAGTTTGTGACGACATCCACCAATGAACGTGGAATTTCTACTTGAAGTGGTTTCACTGCTGGGTACTCCCTAGAAGAAACAACACACATTTCAATACCAGCTTACGTTGAAACAGAAAGGCCTTCGGTTGTGCCTCTTGCAATGAATTCTAATGGCAGAATGCCTTGTATTACAATTTGAACCATAAATTGTAACCTGATGAGCTCTTTGGAGAAAAAAAACGTGTGCATCAATTAGTAGTGCAGCCTTGATAGGAATTTGAGAAAAACGATAGCACGCGTACAGGTGCGAAAAGGGGGAGGGGGTTTCGATGACTGCTAACCTACGCACTTTGATTGATTGTAATTTTCTAGATAATCTTAAATTTCAAAATCGTCTCCATTAATTTTATTTAACGAAAAAACTTTAATAAGGGGTCATCCCTAAAGTACGTACGTAGTTAGGGGGTCCGAATAAAAGCGTACAGGTGCGTTCAGGAGGACAAACTCATGAAAACAGAAACCCGACTTATTATCACTTACCTTTGTCAAAATGGAAAAACGTAACTCGATTTTCAGCTTTGTAGCGAACCACATGGCGTTGAATCGGCTACAATGGCGTGCCTTCATCAGGGACTCGTGTGCTGCCAGCGACAACCGGACCGGTTCATCGCGCTAAGGGGCCATCCACAAAGTACATATCCAGTAAATCACCCAATTTTCGACCCCCCTCCCGCTCTAAGGCAGGCTGACGGAACCTTTGAGACATTAGCCGAAAAATGACGATTCCGGCAAGGTCGAATTTTGCTGGGTGCACTTGACTGATTACATTACAGCCTAATACTTATCGTTGGAAGACAATCAAAATTAAGTTTGTCATGGAAATTATTCAAGATATAGCTGATAGTGCGCCCAGGCCCTATGACGAAGGATCCAATCGCTAAACTAGTTGCTGCCAAAAGACGTGTTGTGAGTCACAGAAATATATCGGACTATTTTCTATCTTAACTCTGCCATTGTCAGTCCCAAGCCTGGATGAGAAAGGAAGAGGGTTGGGCGTGGCGCTAGCAATCCCTCCTCGTAAAACCTTTCACCCTACAGAACGATAACGAGAGAAATAACTTCACCTGGCAGAACGAGGGAAGCAGACCACGTGTGGCATTGTGTAGTGCTTATCATGAGAAATTTGACGCGCTACATATTAGGACTATTTGCATGACGTCAGTAGCAAGCGCTGGTCGTTTTTGTGATATCTTGTTTGTAGTCGTCTTTTCTTCTGTTTTCTTGTGTTTTTTGTTATACTTCATTGTATTAACCATCCTGAATTTATATCGCTGTTGTAATGACGTACGACTGAGGTACGTCCATACAACAGCGTAATGATGTAACTGCACTAATGATGGAGGGATACCAAAACCGACAGGACGTCTCCAGCCTGACAGAGGACCTCCTGAGGCCAAAATATCAGACACCAGTTGGATGATGGAACGAAGGGACTTTGTTCCGAATTGGGAAGTTAGCACAATTTATGAATGAGTTGAATAAATACAATCAGAACCTGCTTGGTGTCACCGAGGCAAGATGGACTAGAACAAGGACGCTAAGACTGAACATTGGGCAAACTATCATCTGGTCAGGAAGGCAAGATAACAACCATCAAAAGGAGTTGCCCTCATCATCAACAAGGAGCATGCGTGTGACTGAACTCCAAATATGCCATGCTGTCCATGATAGTGGCCTACGCACCCATCAACGGTGGTGATGGAAAGGTCAACGATCAGTTGTACAGCTCACTTCAAGCAGTACTGCAGGGCATCCCAAGTCACAATGTTCTTCTCCTGATAGGAGACTTCAACGCCAGTGATCGACTTGTGTGAAGAAAATGATCGGTGGCATTCTCTTTGCACACAAGACCATTCACAAACTGACCTGGACATCTCCTGATGTATGCAACCAAAGCCAAATTGATCATGTTATGATCAACAGTAAGTGGAGGCGCTCCTTAAAAGATGTACGTGTGATGGGAGGCGCTGATGTTAGCAGTGACCGCAACCAAATCGTGACAAAGCTGACTCTGAAACTGAGGAAGGCAAGGATAGGGGCAGCAGAAGTCAGCGCTTCGACGTTGCCAAGCTGAAAGATCCAGCAATGAAAAAGGAGTTCAGCATTTGTTCTGAAGCACCTTTTTCAGCAATCTCCAAGATAAAGTAGCACTGACAATTGACAGCTTTCATAAAGCTATGTCTCAAGCAGCAGAGGAGGCCATCGCCTACAGGAAGAGCATCAAAAACAAGTGGATTTCCGCTGACACATGGGAGGCCATAGAAGAGAGGAAGCAGATAAAGAAGAGAATCCTGGACTCTGAATTACTAAGGCTGAAGGAGAGGATTGCAGCCAGATACGGAGATAAAGACAAAGAAGCAAAGACGGCAGCAAGAAGAGACAAATGTTGGTTACATAGAACGACTCGCTGAAGAAACTGAGACAGCTACCGAATAAAAGGATGCCATACTATGCCAAGAACAAGCTGGCTTCAGCAAGCGGAGATCATGCATGGACCATATCTTTGTACTCCGCCAGATCCTGGAGCATTCCCATGAATGGAACAGTCCACTCTACGTGGTGTTTATTGACCTTGTTAAGGCACGCAACATGCCTCACTTTGGTTAAATCCTCCGACACTACAGCATCCTTAAAAAACTGGTCAACATCCTCACAGTCTCCATACGAGAACTCTGAAACCATTCAGGGTGGGCACTTGAGTCAAGCAGGGATGTATCCTGTCACCAATGTTGTTCTCCCTACCCACTGAATGGCTGATGCAAAGCATCACCTTGGGAAAGCAACAGGGGATCCAGTGGACCCTGACCTCAGTCCAGGAGGACCTTGACTATACAGATGACCTGAGGCTTCTATCACACAGGCATCAGGATGTCTAGCATAGGACAAAAAGTCTCAGTAAGGCCAAGACCATTGAACGTAAGGTCAACGCAAGAACACATAGGTCATGAGGAAGAAAGCCATCATCAACAAGCCAGTCACTGTGAGTAGCAAGTCACTGGAGGATGTGCATGCATTTGTCTACCTTCGTGACAACACGTGGCAACTGTGACCAAGAGGTCAACACCAGGATCAGCAAAGCCAAACAAGCCTTTGCCATGCTCAAACCTGTATGGAGCTCCACTGCCCTCAGTACCTACACAAAGACCAGGATCTTCAAAAGCTATGTCCTCAGTGTCCACGTGTATGACTTGGAGTACTGGAAAACTACTGTCACCATCGAGCAAAAACGTGAGATATTCCAGGTCAAGTGCCTTCAATGCATCCTCAGGATCTTCTGGCCGAACTCCATTTCAATAAAGACTCTAAAAAATAGCACAGAACAGTTGAGAGAGACCTAAGAGGTAGAAAACTGAGCCTTGGTACAGCCCCCAGAGCAGCAGGGGACTGAGTAAGGTGGACTTCCCTTGCCATCCCCTCGAGTGCTAGACAGCACGATAAATAAATAAGTAAATAAGTATTTTATATCACTTAAGCTTAAAAAAGTGTTATTGTAAGTATTTTTATAGAATGCCTTGTATTCTAAATCTTGCACATATTCTGCCAATTATCAGATACCTAATGATGTTGTCTACAATTTCCCCCCTTTTCATTCCTTATCTGTACAGAACAGCCACCCATCCAAAATTGGTCAGTCACTTGGATGACCGTCATTGGCAGGTTATATCATACTTTTTAACCACACAAGATGAAAGTGTCTCAAACATCTTCAAGATAACAGCATTAACATAACACTAAGCCAAATAAAGGCCTGTACAATATCTGTGTGGTATTATCCTGCATTTGACCAAATTTCATCAAACTAAATCAAGTTTTCTTCAGGGCAAAATGATAGAAGGGGCATCTCTCCAAACGTGATGTTTAAATAACTTTTGACTCAAGCCCTTAATAGAGTCACTTAAAACTATCACATTTAAAAATCAATACTTGTCAACCAGTGTTAAACAAGCAGAAATGTAAGTAAGGAATAATCAGCATGCTTACCAAGTAATGTCTGTTATAAAACATTCCTCTTCAATGTGCTTTTCAGGTATTTTACAGCCTCTGTTACTATTGGTATCTCTGTTCTCCTCCTTATTTTCCTTGACATTTTCTTGCTTTGCCTTCATCCGATGTCTTAATCCTAATAGTGATGGATCCTTAACCTTTTTAGCATCGTTTGCCATACTTTTCATGTCTGAATCTTCTTTGTCAGTTTTTGCCTTACCACTGCTGGGTTGTGGTACAGCACGTCCAATACCTGATAGAAGGCAAGTCCCTTCAGACAAAAAGCTGACAAAATAGTGACTGGTTCTAAATGCATTGGCCTCTCGATAAGCAACAGCCCACCTGATAACAAGAAGCAATTATTAAGATAATAATCACATAAACCTTCTTTTTGTAGCATACTCTTTACTGAGCACAGACAATTCACATGCTGTGTAAAGGAATTTTTACAAGGAAGTGAGCTCTTTATGAAAGAAAAGCTCCTTTTACCTTCCCTTGCCAATGGCACTTTTGTTTGTTGTGACCAGGATTTGAACTTGCAACCTCTGGCCTGCAAGATCATTGTCTTACCCACTATACCACAGAGGCTCGTTAACTCCTTGACACTTCATTATAAATCATCATAATCAAATTTAATTTAGTAACAACTGATAAGCAAGGTGGAAAAGACAATCTACTAATTAATATAAGAACATAACTTCAACTAATAAACAACTAACAAAACATTTGATTGCTTAGAAAAGTGAAATCTTGTTTGTGCTTTATCAGGTTTCAGTTTCACAGTGTTTGGTCAGGGAGCCAATTTTTAAGCGTCAGGGTTGGGGTATATGAGCAACAGCACAAATTCCTTGACGGGCACCAAACCTGTGGAGTAATCATTTAAGATCAACCCTTAGAAAATTTTCGAGTTATACTTGAGTCATATAGGACAAACTGGCATCAGGCAAAGTGTGCTAATTTGCACACAAGTTATCAAAATATCAAGAAGCAAATACGTTATCAGTCAGCCCTAAAGTCTTGCATCACGACACCATCATCATCATTGTCAGAACCGAGCAGATCTTCGTAGATCACAGACCATGAATTACATTTGAAGAACAATAATTTTTCCACACTTTCAGATAAGTACAATTTCCACCAATTATTTCTGATGGTATTGTAAAATCATGCTCACTGCCATTTGTACCAGATGGAGACAACAAAACCTTTCTAGCCAAGGCTGCGAGATGCCGCTACTCAATTTTTTTTCATTTCCAATAAGGAAATCAGTCCAAACAAGACTCCCTAACCCATCACTGGCCAGATTTATTCCAGGGTCAGGGCCAGGTATGCTTTCCTTGACTGGAGGCAAGGTTAGGCCACTGACTGAACACTACTGTGTCATTGGAAGTGTGATAGGCAACATTTTTCCAGGACACAGTACTAAGGAGGAGAGTTGTTAAGCCTTGTGTTCAAAAGGATAATTGAAAGTGCCAATCCACAAGTAAGACAACGGAAAATCTTGTCAGACAATTTCAAACTGCAAGAAAAGCAAAACACTCTAGGAACACTGAAATGGAATTTGGAAAACAAAGATGTCTGGAGAAATACTGTGGGCAGACATGATACACTGATGTTGATGATCAATATCCAAGTAGGAGAACTTCAGAATGTTATATGAATCAGGACACCGACTTGAGAGCAATGATTTACCCTTTATTCAAGTCTCATGCAAAATTGGAAAATTATGCCCCTTTTAAAAGAAACCCTTCATAAATTGGATTAAGATAATGTTACCTACACTTTGAAGTGAAATTCGAGTAAGTCATTTTGACTATCTAACTGATACTCTCGAAGGAAGTTCAAGGTTTAAGGATTCTTACAAGGTACATGCGATTCAAATCCTCAAATCCTCAAAATCCTCAAAACTACAAAACAGAACACAAAAGTGCATTCACCAAGATGCCTACAAATATCAAGAATAACAAGGACAATAACGATACATAATGATGCATAATAACAAATATTACAATGTAAAACATTTTCATCTCCTCACAAAACATTACCTGTTGTCGCCAAGCTTTGTTAATATGTTTGAAGTGCCACATGTTGACCACAAAAGACAAAGAATGGACAATCCAAAGGCTCTTATGACATTGACAAACCAACTGAGACTCTATAATGATAGTTATAAATATTAATCATAGTCAAGTCTTGATAATAAGGATAATGACACCATTTGCTGTAAGTGATGATTATGATACCAATGACAAATAAAAGCAGTGATGAATGAATAACTAATGATGATTATGATGATGATTGAGGTTGATAATGATGAATATAATTATGGTGGTCATGATGAATAAATAAACGATGGTGATGATTATAATGATGGTTAAAATGAGGATCATGATAATGATGATGATAATAATAGTAATAATAACAACAATTATCATTATTATTATTATCATTATTATCAGGCCATGAATGAGGTCAGACGTGACCTCTGCTGGCTCTATCGTTTCACTATTTGCACCAGATATTAGTCAGTCTTGTACAGTTTTAGTAAGTTCCCCCATCATGCCTACCTGAGAGTGATGGGTATCATCATGTAGAGTTGTATAGGTAGGGAATAAAAAGTTTCCATTATTATTATTATTATTATTATTATTATTATTTAGTATTAATGATGAAAACGATGATCATTGATGATAATAATAATTAATGATAACATTACTGAGTACTGAGTATTCTGTATGCTAGTGAGACATGGGCACTTCGGGAAGAAAATCTAGTTAGGCTGGAGCGTAATGACATGAGAATGATTCG